>CAIGQQ010004836.1:1308567-1321795 GCA_903798035.1 Danio albolineatus
ATATATATATATATATATATATATATATATATATATATTTAATATATATAAAATAGGTGTTAATTTAAATATATATATAAACAAAGCATAATTTCAGTTTTAATAATAATTGTATTTATTATGACAAATGTAAACTTATGTAAACTTTTCTTGTACTGCTCACTAGACAGAATCTGTGAATGCAAAGTAATTAGCTGAATGTTGTGCCAATACTGAAACCATGCTAAACATTCTAGTAAAGCTGTGCTAACCTTGACAGACACAGGTCAGGGTTTAGACAACTGGAATCTCCCTCCTGATGAGACCTTTACGTTTTGGATGGTGGATTCTATAAACAGACTGTTGCCAGCCGCGTCTAATCCGCGAATATTTCTGTTACGAGTGCTTTGCCACGCACTCGCACACACACACACACACACATACACACACACACACACACACACACACACACACACACACACACACACAAAGAATATCATTTACCCATGTCTGTATGTAGTACTCTGTTACAAGGCCCCTCGTGGTACGCTTAAAATCCCTCAATAGTGCGTATGCCAGTGCTGTGGTTGGACTGTATACATATGTAAACAAACGTTCACTTTTAAAGCTTCATTTTGCGCTAAAGTATCATATGTATTCTTGTTGCACAACTTAAACTGAAAATGGTCATTTAAGTCACTTCTTTTTTCAAAAAGTTAAATTGCTTTAGTCAATGACTATTTAGTTACAGGTTACTTATTGTGGCTTGTAAAACATGGAGAAACTATGATTAATTGAAATTATTTAGTGAAGCCAACCAGCATGGACAAGGGTTTAGGACACAAATGCCCTTGAAAATTCATTAGAATTAAGAAAACCATGTGAGGTAACAGACAACATGACTCAGACTACCTTAAATATGGGTTCTCTTGTATTAAAGGTAAACATGAGGGCTTTTCACACTGTGCTTAACCCTATGTCATTCCAAACACTGCCTTTAACTCTGGGTAAAGGAACATTTCACACTTGTAATTGAGAAGCTGGATTTGCACCACTTTTTATCAAGGGTTATAAACCCTGTTTCAGAGCAGCATTGACACTGCTTTTGCTGCTGAAACACTGTATGTTCGACTGTACATAAGCACTAAATGTCAAATAATCAACGTTATGATGGTATATGCATCAACTGGGGTGAAAACCTTTTTTTTTTTACCTTTAAGTACATTTAGGAAACAAAAAGTTGATGTTAGTAAGCAGTAAATAATATGTGAATGCGCAACAGCAAAAAGACAAGCTGTGTTCATCCATTCAATGGAACTGATAATGGAATTATTCAAATAACTATGTGTACACAATGTTTGAAAAACAGTATTAATTTTTAACCCCTGTAAATTTATGAGCATTGTGAAATGTGAACCAAGATTACACCGTTTACTAGCCATTTAGAATAAAACAGGGTTAAAAAATGTATGTGTTAAAATTATTATGGCTTGTGTTATCAGCAGTATGTTTCATTTAATCAGTTATTTGCACTCTTTAAAATCTAAATTTTGCCCAAAAGTATTTTCGTACTTTTCAAGATTGCTGCTAGATGTCAAATGTAAAGCATTTAGGTCTTGAACCCAGACTAGTTAATATTTTTGGCGTCTGATGCTTATTGATATATGAAATTAAAGTTTGTCGATCTTTATAGAAGCAGGACACACATGAGGAAATGAACACTATGAAGAAAAGTGCTAGTTAGCAGTTACCTTGAATAAATGTTTTAGAATAAGCAAAGCTGTGACACTCGAAGTTTGTCAGTTAATTGATTTGTGTCATATGCAGTTAATCGAAGGCCAGTAATGGAGGGCAAAGTGTCTTGCTCAGTTGTTGGGTAATTTTAATTACATTCCAGTTGCTGTTCTTTGTATAACTGATCCAAATACTTCATCCAAAGACAATTTGTTGCAAACCAAATAGATGTTTATGCTCTAATAATAATAATAATAATAATAATAATGATAATGATAATGATAATGATAATGATAATGATAATGATAATAATAATAATAATAATAATAATAATAATAATAATGATAGATGGAGCAGTTCCAATAGGGTCCCCAGACTCACTTCAGGCTGATGGCTTTAAGATGACATACTGTATATCATCTACACAATGCAAAAGGAGATGCGACTCAAAACACTCGGACGACATATAAAAAGGAAGGGGATTTCACAATGATGTCATTACAAACAACCCAATTAGTGAAAAATTAAACAATTATTTTGATTATTATTTTTTTTGCAACAAATGTCTGAATGTTTTTCCATTTTCCTTGTGTGCAATTGCATGGATGTTAAAGTCTGTGTGAACTAGACATTGCACTCGACTTGCAGCAAACTAATGGTTTGAGGGCACAAGTTAAAAGCCAGGCCAACAAACTGGCAGCAGATCATAGAAGGAATGCAGTTCCAAAGCAGAACTTTATTATTATTATTATTATTATTATTATTATTATTATTATTATTATTAAAGATAACCAAAAGGAACTGTCTTGCATAACTTGTTTATTCATCTCAAGAATAGAAATGTGAGCGAACTAAGTAGTCAGAGTTTGGATTCCATGATGACTCCAAAGGTTCTCAATGGACACACCAAGTAACCTTTAGTAACTCTAAGAATACCACTGTAACAAATTTAAATATATCTAAGTGTGAATGAGATGTGAGAGCTATGTTGGAGCTTATGAAACATGTTCCTCAAGCAAAGCTGTCATATGGCATGTTGTATAGAATATTTCCTTATTTTTGGAGGTTAGAACAAATGCTGTTCATTCAATGAAAAGGAGCTGTGTTACTTTTGTGCTCCACAGAAGAAAGTTTGGATTTGCAATAAGCTTTTGGAAAAACATTTTTGAAGTATTAACATTTTTGTCCAAACTATCCCTTTTAAGGAATAACAAGTGAAGGCAAAAAGATCAAAGTGCTCATACTTTTGTATCCCACACTGAACTGTGCCTTTATTCCTCTGCTAATAGAGCATGAGGGTTAAAAGCAGCCTACTCTAGATCCGCAGTGTTTATTATCACTGCTCTGTGGAACAAAAAAGCCTGTTTAGCCGCAGTTTCCGTTAATATTGCCCAGATGTCAAATTACAGTTTTGGGACCAGAGAAATGCCCAAGGAATGTGGGAGGGCACAGGGTTACGGACTGTAATGTTATTGGTGTTTTCAGGAGGAGTGGATTTATTTTACACGGATCACCACTTTTCACGCTGTCTCAATGGGGCTTGTGTTCAGTCGGTGGAGCAACAGTGGATATGGCCTCCAGATTTTATAGCAACAACTAAAACTGGCTGTATATCCTGTCGAATAAAGGGAAATTAACTCAAAACCCCATCGATCGAGCCTTCCTGAGAGCTGTGCTGTAGTGAATCTAGACTGCAGAGATTCATGTTGACCATATTGTTTGTTTGGCGATTACTACTATTAGTAGTACGAGTGCACCCTCCCTTGAACCGGTGATAGAAAAGCACTGTGTAAAAGGGCACTCCATCCCCCTAAAGCCACCACACTCGAGTGCTCTGTGCGCACTTTTGTGTTAGTTGAGACTTAAGTCCCTCTTCATTGATCCTGATCCCGCCTTGAACCCTGTAATCTCCTGATGTCAGACGCTTATACGGCTTCCCACATTGGACTTTGCTCTGAGGAAACTTTGCCTGAGCTTGTTATGAAGTAGCCCATCATCCCAAATCAGCCCATCGGGGTCTCAAAATAACAGGAAGTGACCCATATGCCACCTGGAAGAGAAAACATTAGCAATCCAACATCCTCTGACAGCAATCCAGTTGCAAAAGGTTGCAAGGTCTGTCTTTATAAGTTGCTATTTCTACTTGGCTGCTAATTTGAGATGAAAATCAAAAGTTTGATACTTTTATGCAGTGACATTTAAAAGTATTATCAAGGTAGTTTAGCATAGAGCTGGGTGATATTGCAAAACATATATCACAATATCATGTTTCATATCATTCGGTATCGATAATTATTGACTTTTTTAATAGTACTTTTAGGAATATTAGGACTTTAACCACTTTATTTTAATTTACTAACATTACTAAGGCAAACAGTTTTAATAGTCAAAAACAAAAATATTTAAACAATATTTCATCTTTTTATAATAAAACTAGTGTTAAAGAGACTTAAACTTGATAAATAAAATGTTACTAATTGTGTGCAATGGTAAAGGTAGATCAACATCTGTAAGGTGTCATTAATAATGACACAGTAAACCTCAAACTCTTTACTTTCAAGTAAAGGAACCAGCCATCATTATTCAAATACATACTACAACATTACAAATTGTGAAGTGGGATAACTACAGTACATAACCCCTGTGCCAAAAAACTCTTTCAGATGGGGTGCTGGGTGCTGAAATGCTTCTTACTGCTGCTATACGGTGCTCATTTTCGCGTGTGTTGTTATTCTGACCGGAAGTGGTGATGACGCAACCCGAAACTTGTGACCATCAACAGTTTTCTCAGAGGATGACAAACGGATAAACCATTGCTGTAGCTCCAATGCAAGTTTATTCAGAAAAGTAAAAAGCACTGCATTGTTTGGATGCATTGTGTTTGTCTGAGGTTAGTCCACCGTTGTGTATATTCCATACAAAGTGTGAAGCAGATTGGTTAGTTCTACTTACATGAATCACGGTGCGCTCGCTTCATTCCTTAAAGTTCAGATGTTTTTCAACTAGCCGTACCTGAAAAATGTGCTCACTTCACTTGAGTATCACTCCTTATTTGCGCCACAAGTCACGCACCTCCTTTGGAAATGATAAACTTACACCCTAAGCTTATAGCATTCCTTCCAAGGCGCGCGCTAAGCAGCTACATTTTAATAAAACTATAGCCTTCATGCCGAAACTTAATACTGATTTTTTTTCATTATGGACAATGGTGTACAATCAATAAATACAGATACCGATTTTTATCGCCCAACCCTAGTTTAGCACTTCAAACGCAAATGAATGCTGGTAAAATTTACTTTTTGTAACAGTTACTTAATGGATCTTGCACAAAGGAGCTTAATTTTCATTCAACAACATGTGTGGACATGCAATAGAACGAAATGTCATGTCTCGCAGGACCATATTGCTACAAAATACTGCACATAAGATCTATTTTAAATTTATTTAACAGAACAATATTGTGCAAATAAGGTATTTTAACAGCGCAACATGATTTGTAGTATATTCACATGTAAACATTGTTTTCTTTATTTCATCCTTGTAAGATGGAATTTAAGTATAGTTTCCGGTGCATATAGAGCAGGGGTGCACAAACATTTTCTTATGAATAGACAAAAACAAAAACCAAAACCTCAAAAAACTTTATTGAGGCTAGCGGGCCAAAGGTACACATAGTTGCCAAGTATAGTTCCTAATTTATTTAATAATGTTTAAAAATAACTAGAAAACATTACTTTATTGGAACTAATACAGTATAATATATATTTTTTATATTTTATAATGAACTTATTACAGTCAAAACAAAAACAATCCCTGATTTGCTGGCCAATGTCTTCTGCATAGTCCATATTTGTTGAGTGACAGTATTTACGTTTTATAAACTTATTCCTTTACGTTTAATTAAAGCATTTCATTTCCGTTTGCTTTTTTGTGGCTCAGCAATAAAACAAACAAACAAAAAAGTTTTTTTTTTTAATTAGAAATGACGAACGGGGTTAAAGGCACTCTTCATCCCCTCTTCATCATTCTCAGATGGGATGGTGGGCCAAATCAAAGGTTACAATGGACCAACTTTGGCCTGTGGGCCCTACTTTGGGCATCTCTGATATAGAGAGAAGATTGCATCTACAGGTGGTTTGTCAAGCCCACTCAATAAGTGTGAAAAGATTTTTTTGATAGTAATATGGAGTGATTGTAAGTAAGTGTCTGGTGCAAATACACAAAGTTTCGGTTAGTGTAAAACTCTGTATCACTTCCCAGATTTTATACATTGGAAATAAAGTGTAATTTTTCAAAAAAATGATTCAGATCGTTTGCTATTATTCGTGCATTCCTAAAAACCAACAACTCTTAGGTTGACTGAAGTAATGCATAATCTCCCATTAAATCTAATGATACTTGTTTTGATAGCACAGAGTACCGGCTCAATTTTGTAAACAAGACTGCTCACATTTAAACGGGTATGTTGTAAACACATAAATCTCTTTAGTGGAAGTTAACAAACTGGACAAATTCTTTACTTATACTTGATGCTGTATATCTGCTGCTATCAAGTAGATTAAAGGCATAATTTGTAAGGTTCGCCATTAGAGGTTGCTTACTCAAAACACAATCAACGAATGTGCAACTTGACAAAATATGCAGAGGAAAAGAATTGATGTAATTGGATATTTTTTCAGTGTCATAAAATCGTGTTAAATGCTACGTTACTAGGTCACTAAGTGGGGTTAAGTTCTGTTTTTATCATTGTTGAAACAATTCTAATTTGTACATTTGAGTGTACTGAATATTGTGATGACATTAATGCATGTATTAACACAGTGGATGACACGAGACAATTGCCGGATATTCCAGAAAGCTATATAGATATTTGACCATCATATGAAAGTATCTAAACATTTGTCTAATAAAACACATTCAGGATTGATTGACATCTTTCTGTAGTCTAAGCTTGTCTCACTTGGCACAAAATCTTCTCTATTTTGCCATCTGGATGTCCTGGATTTTCTGCATTATGGAGTTGTTTTTGGTGAAAGAACCCACAACAACTGATAAAGAGCGGGTAGCTTGCTAGATGCTACAGCTACTGTGTTAATTTCTTCTACACAAGTAAAACATCCCAGGTTAAGCATATATAATGCCATTGACGGTCAGTACAAAACCCTATGATCAACCACCACAGGATATTTAATGGCCTATGTAGATAGTGAAAAATCAGTCTTTCCAATATAATACATGTGATTACAGTAAATGAGGGACATGCAGACAATTGGTGAAACTAAAAAACACTTAAAAAAGTATAACAGTTGAGGTAGCATTTAGTTCTGCCTTTGGTTGTCCTTTGCTAAACCATCCACAAAAATAAATGTATAAAAACTTAAAGGTATGAAACTTAAACAATTTAAATGTAAACAGAGGTAACACTTAAATGAACAAGTGTTTTTAAATCTTCAGCAAATTTAGTATTTTTAATTCTTTGGGTATGACATACAATGCAATTGTGACTCTAGACAACTATTTGGAAATCTCAAATCTGGAAATACTGAGGAAATCAGCTTTAAAGCGGATTTAATAAGACAAAACCTTTCACGGTATGAAACTTTTTTCTTTGTTTGTTGCTTATATGTTTCAGTGTAAAAATAATTGCCAAAAGGCTTATATTACTATATGCTTGCTTATCAGCATAGCATTAAATATCATTGGAACACACAGAACATTTATCAAAGTTATTTTAGAGTAATTGCTTTCAAATCTGTTAACTTTATTTTTCAGCTTACTGAATTGATAGATTTTTTTAGAGTGTGTTTAATCTTTTATCTTTGCTTTGCTTTTGAAATGATGGTAAATGAAATCATATTATTAACACTTGTCAAACTTCATTGCTTCCCTTGAGCCAAGTTTGAAAACCCCTGGGTAAACCCACTATTAGGTGGTAGATCTCCTGAGCCCCACTGATTTTACTCTGTTACTCTGTGCTATTATACAACTAGTGTTCTCAGCTCAAAACATTAATTGAAAAAAAATAATTAATTTTAGGTTCTGGTACGTAGAATGCATCCATGCAAAGGACTTGAGGGGTGTTTTAACTCACTGCAGGATATTTGTTAGCTCATCAGAAGTCTGAGACCTTGTCACTGCATCGGTTCTCTGTGAGTGGCACAGACTGACCTCATAGCTCAGCACACCGGCTCTCAAGATAGATCTGAAAAACAAAACCGTGTCAGTATTCTGGGGCATCTCTTGAATGTGACCCTCGGTGCGCTAATAGCTGGCTGTGCTGTCACTGCGACGGTAATCATTTCCAACAACCCTTTGCTATGTTTAAATGCTCCAATGTTAGTATAAGCGCATGTACTGGTTGATTTATCTGCATTTACACTAGGGCTGTTACTATAATACTATGTTACTGTAATAAAAATATGTTTTGCAGAAACGCGCTATTGATTAAACAACTGCTGAAACCATGGTAATTGTCGATTTTAATTATTTTTAGAAATTAGTAGTGAATACAAGAGTGTTTTGAGTGTGTGTGTTTTTTTTTTCTTCGGTGTATTAAGAAATGGTAGACACTCTTGATTAAGAAATGTAATGTAACATCCTCTGTTTGGCAATATTTTGACTTTAAACTTAATGAAAAGCCAGACCATTAGACTAGCCAACATGCTAATTTTGCAGCACTACATTCTATCTGATTATAGTGTCTTCCTGCTGTCATCCAGCCAAGCACAACTGCCCTCACAAGCATCCTCACATGCAACCTCCAAAAAAAAAACAGTAGCTAAAAGTAACAAAGTAAGGTAAAGTATCGAGTACAAATGCCTTTCAGCTGCAGCCTTCCTAGTTAAGGAGATCTGGAAAAAGCATAATCGCCATCTATTTGGCATAATTTAAATTATTATTATTTTTTTTAAATGACAAAAAAATCTATTAATTGTATTTTTCATTTGATAAAAAAATATTGAAGCTAAAATGATTTTAAAAGGTAGGCTATATTATTACTTTATTATATATTAAAAGTATATATAGAAAATATAAATAGATTTTGAATATACATATACATATATGTATATGAGAGAGAGAGAGAGAGAGAGAGAGAGAGAGAGAGAGATGTATATGTGTATATTTTCAGCTTAATCCCTTTATTAATCAGGTGTCACCACAGCGGAATGTTTCCAGCCACAACCCAGCACTGGGAAACACCCATACACTCTTGCATTACCACCCACAAATACACAATGGCTAATTTAGCTTATTCAACTCAGCTATAGCGCATGTCTTTGGACTGTGGAGGAAACCGGAGCACCCAGAGTAAACCCACGCCAACACGGTGAGAACATGCAAACTCCACACAGAAATGCCAACTGATGCAGCCTAGGCTCGAACCAGTGACATTCTTGCTGTGAGGCGACAGCGCTACCTACTGCACCATCATGTCGCACACCGTGCGTATGTATGTATGCATGTATCTACATATGTATGTACATATGTATGTAAATATACCTCTATTGGAAATAACGAACATGCGTGCAGAAAAGACGCAATGTGTAATATCCATCGTTTGCGATCTCCAGCGGTTGATCTTCCTGCACAGACATGCTGGATTTTCCTGATTAGTTGACAAATGGGCTGCGGATCCAATCCTTGGCAGCTCGTGGGTCCTTCGCTGAGCATATCCCCTTCGCAAAGAAACTTTCCAAAGGCGTCTGTTTCTTACTCATTTTGCTGGCTTGTGGGTTAAATTTGACGCTCAAGTGACCAAGATGTAAACGAGAGAATATGGTCATTTTTCAAAATAAAAAATTGTTCAGACTCAGATAATAAAATAAAACTATTTAAAATAATTTATGATTTCTTGTGTGCCCCGGTTACAACTGATCCAAATACCAGTACTGGTCCACGGCCCAGTGGTTGGGGACCAATGATTTAAAATATGTGATACATTATAACTCGACAGTAGAGCTGCATATGGAGTGCAAACTTTATATTTGCGGGTTGTTGGTAATACAGATTTACCGCAAGATGATTTTCCTCCCTATGACAGTCCTAGTTTACATATTCATTTGACTCAATCTAAGCAGATTGCTTTAAAATCAGGTATTTTATGCGACTTGGCATTACTTATGCCATGCTCCATCAGTTTTGTTTGCCTTTGGAACAGGTTTCGAAGTTTTCCAAAATGAAATGATACAAATGATACACCATTTTAGCTGACATTGTGAACCATTACTGCCCTGAAGAAATGAACAAATAGGATGGCAAACATTTGCAGAAGAGCATGTGTGGGTGTCTCTACAGTGTAACAGTGGATTTTAATTGGGTCCCCAGTAAGAAGCTGAAGCCTGTACACTGTGAAAGTGTGTTTCCTGCCTGTGCTGATGCCTGCAGGGCAGCTGTCTTTGGTAACCACAGGTTCTCCTGTGAGAGCCTTTGATTTGGTCAATAAAGTGCGCCTGGTGATTTCAGAGAGCCTCTTGTGTGTATGTTGGTTAGGATCATGAAGGTTTGGGAAACCTCATGTGTGGTGAGCGGGAATGTAGCAGTTAACAGTCTTTGCTCTTTTTGTATGCATGCGTTAGTACTAATTAAACAATGGTAATGTTAGCTGGCTGAACAAGAAATATGGAATCGGTGACAGTTGCAACGTTATATGGAACTCAAACATACTTGCGTGACATGCAGGAACAAATGTTATTGGTTGGACCTGTGGCTTTTAGATGTAATTACACATCCTGATCGCTAAGTGTTATAATTCCCAAATGACAACATAAACATGTTATGAAACTTAGTTTGTAAATAATTTTGTTAATTAAAAATAAGAAGCGTACAGTAATGAAAGCATGCCATGTTACTTAAATAGGCTTTATCATTTGCAATAAATATAAAAACTGTATCTAAAATATCTACCTAAAATATTTTCCTCCTTTGTGCATGTCATTACTTTCATTAGTCCAAATTTTGATTTTATAGTCTTTTTCACACAACAAAAGCAACCATTTTAAAGTCAATACATTATTAATTTACTCAGAATATTCATGCCAAATTGTTGGTGTTTCCTTAGTTTGACAGTTTTATCTATCAGGTGGTACATTACCTTTCACTCAGAGCTCAAAACAAACAAATCAAAACAAACGAACAAGTATCACTTGTCTCCAACAAATGGACAAGCATTAATTCTTGGGGATTATGTTTATACTAGAATTTTTAGAGTCAATTTTGGTGTAGTGGGCTTTTTAGTAGAGGCGCATGAATCTTTTCAGTTACATTGTCAGTGATCATGTTTTTGTGGAACGTTTTCTAGCTGAAACTTTTTCCAGGTCAAGTTAGCATGTAATTATAAGGCGTTTGTTAATTGCTTCAACTAGCACTGACTAAATGAACACCTTAAAGCAATGTCACATCTTTCTTTGGGAGTTCGTTTTCACCTGGGAACCCAAAACTGCTCGGAGGTAGTGTTGGAAATATACTGAATAAATGAGTGATATCGAGTCTTGGCGTGTGGACAGTATAGCCGTGGGGGCCATGTGGCGTATTGACTTTCATTAGATCTCACTCGACGCGCAATTGAGTTTGTCAGTGAAATGTGATCAGACCCATCAGCTGTCTGTTGGAGATGCTCCCTACCGACATGTTAGTGGACCCAGATACCTTTTCACACAGAAGCTCTTCATTTCGCTTCCTCTCTTACCAGACCCTGGAAATCTCATAATTAATTGTGCCAGACAAGGTCATCTTTGGTTAGGTTGTGTGCACAATTTAAAATGCTATTACATTTTATTGTTAGCCTTATAAAAAGGTACATTAGGTGCATTGTGGAACACTTCTGGTGTCGGATGGTTATACAGTGGTGAATTAAAAACCATGGTACTGAATATTCAATAATAATAATCAGAATCAGAATCAGTTTTATTGCCAAGTGTGCTTCACACACACAAGGAATTTGCTTTGGCTACAGAAGCTTCCAGTGTACACAAAGTGACAAGTGACAACACAGAATAAATATGAAAAAAGACGATAGACATTAAACAGAGATGCAGTCAGTCCAAAAAGATCTGGATGTTGAAAAGACACAATGATAACTGTAGTGCATACATTTTGAAGATGTGTTTAATTTGTTTTAGCTGATCATGTCATGATAAAAATGGGCATAATGGGACAGCATTAATGTACAAATCAACCTACCAACTTTATTTTAATGCTTCCGAAATGTTGTTTTGGTCATTCTCTAACAGGGCTGGGCGATACAGCAAAAAAAAAAAAATCACGATATGATGTTTCATATCATTCGGTATTGATAATTATTGATTATTTTTTAACAATACATTTAGGAATATTAGGATTTTTTAAATTTATTCAGCCACTTTATTTTAGCAAATAGTTTTAATAGTCAAAATATCTTGTCTCTTAATAGAAAAATATCTAGTCTCTTATGTATTATAATAAAATAAACAAATGTTTTAAAGAGACGATTAAACTTGGTAAATAAAATGTTACAAAGTATGTGCAATGGTAAAGTGTAAACGCTGAACAATTAAAGCAAACTTTAAGGTAGCTCAACATCTGTAAGGTGTCAATAATAATAATAATACAGTAAACCTCAAACTCTGTAAACAAAACACATTATGATAATCAAATCTGAGCTTTTAAGTAAAGGAACCAGCCATAATAATTACTCAAATACACACTGCAACATTGAAAATTGTTAAGTTCAGTGACTACATTACCCCATGCACTCATTTTCACGTGTTTTGTTATTCTGACCCGAGGTGGCGATGGTGAAACCCAACTGGAGTTCATCCCCATTTTGCATCTAAAAGCAGGTGAAAAGTGCGTGTATTCATAGGATGACTAACAGACAAAGCATTGCTGCGGTTCCGATACAAGTATGTTTGTCTGTCATTATTACTGAAATTTGTAGATTCCATACGAAGTGTGATTGGTTAGTTCTACTTAAATTAATCTCGGTATGCACATGACATTCTGGAAAGTTGAGATGGTGCGCCTGGAAAATGCTCGCGCATCACACTGCTTGGACTGCTTGGACACCATGTGCATGTCACTCCTTTGCGCACACAAGCCATGCACTTCGATTGGAAATAACCAATTGTTATTGACAGTGGTGGTCAATAATTACTGGTAACAATTTATCAGCCCAGCCCTATTCTAAAATCTCTTAGCCAAAGTACGTCATCAAAGTGGTTCACTATTACCTCCCAGATTCATTGCATTGTCTTCTTAGGTGCAATTAATTTATTACATTACTGCTGCAAATTCCATTTTACTTTTTGATATTTGGTGCCAGTTTAACAGGAAGTATCCAATCCATTTTTTGCTTCAGTCATAGTTTTTTTATGTGATATTCCAGTTTTGCGCATAAGTCAAATCTTTGAATGAAAACATGGCTACTGCTGTTTTTATGGCATGCATCATTGTTTATGATTGTGTTGTAGTGTTTTATTTATTTATATATATATATATATATATATATATATATATATATATATATATATATATATAT
>CAIGQQ010004836.1:1321805-1341745 GCA_903798035.1 Danio albolineatus
TATATATATATATATATATATATATATATATATATATATATATATATTGATTAAGCACAATCTACTATCAGTTAGCATGTGTTTACACTACACAGTTTTTAGCTGAAAATGTAGCCATGTTGACTGTTCGTTTTCACATTGGTGGCATTTTTGACATTCATATTAGTGCAATGTCTTGTTGTGTAAATGAACCTTTAAAATTGTACCTCAGTACCTGTGTCATTTCAACAAAACACATTGTTTGTGAAAGCTCCATAAGAAACTTGTCGAATACAAGTTTAGCTACTACAGTGAATACAAGCGAATACACAAGCAGGAGAATGAAAACAAAGGAACCGCCATTTTTAAATACACAGCCGAGACATTACAATGCGTAATATGTAACAATATATAATACTATATACATATAATAACGAGCCATGGTTGACCCAAGCTCAAACAAATCTTGTCGTTGTCTTGATGAAAGCCAAGAAAGCATTCAAGAAAGCTCCATAAGAAACTTGACACTGATCAGACTAATCAAATGACTTTGTTAGGATAATACATACTTCTGCACATCCCTAATTGTTGCCGACATGCTATGCTCAAAGTACAATATTGGCCATTGTTTTTACTTATTAGTACAGAAAACATAATGTACATAGAGCACAATATGTCACCAAAACATGAGACGTTTTGAACTGGCCTACAAAAGCAGCCTCTGTCTCTTGAATGGTGTCCCGTCCTTTGGTCTGGGGGGAAAATGAATACTCTCATTGAAGTACTTAATATGCAGAATTTGTCCTCAAAGATGAACAATTACTTTGGAGGCCTGAGAAGGGCCAAAAGCATAGTGGACAAATGAAGAGAATGGTGTTTGTGTTGGGTATTTTGTTAGTGTGACACCAGGAGTGACCCTTCAGAGTATTCTGTGTCAGTCTAATTGTGCAGATAAAACAGGGAGAGCAAACCAATGCAGTGGCCCTCTCAAACAGCCCGAAGCCATGAAAGAGCCCCTTTATTCCACGGGCTGCGCTTCGCTCATGAGAAACTTCAGCCATGCCTGTGAACTTGGACTCACAGCGATCAAAGTATCTCACGCTGATGAGCCTTGCCGGGGTTTCCCAATCAATTCATGTCGTTTAACATGCCCATGGACAGCCAGTGTGAAGATGATATTATCCCAGTGGATGAATATGATTGACCACACACACACACACTCACACACACAGACACACTCACACCGTGGGAGCTCACTGTGAGCTGTTAACCGTAGCTTTTCACCGGGAATGGTTTGGGTGTCCTTGAAAATCCTCCACTCTCTTGTGGGATTAGGGACACTAAACCCCTTTTCCCCCTCTTCTCTTTTCACAGGACTGTGTCTCGCTCTCTGTGGAATGCTACTTTAGCGTGACCTTTCACCCATACGCTCAGAGCATTGGGTTGGTGGGGGAGGCGTCTGTGTGTGTGTTTGTGTGGGTGCTTAATGGAAAAAAGGTGGTTCGTAACGCATGTGTGTTCAGGTGAAAGTACAGTAAATCAGCGGTGTGTTCTCCTGATCTGGCAATTAAATGGATGTCACTATAGTAGCTAAATGAATTGTCTTTGGTTCTTGCTTAAAATGGTGCTAATTAACATTTTGAAACATGTAGATGTTAATTTTTGTTTTTTTGGTTTGGTTTTATTGTGAAAAAAATCGAATTCACACATATCTAAGGTTATAATGAGGATTGAGTTGTTATCAACACTCTTTTCTCAGATACGAGTGACACCAAACAAGTAAAGATCCTGCTCATCAAACAAAGTCGAGCCGAAAATAGCCTGAGACGGCACACCCACAGACCGCCCACTGTCCGTTCACTGACTGTCTGATGCTTAGTGCTTACAAAACTGACAAGAATTGCCTCAAAGTGCCAATTCTAATCTGATTGGCTGATAGGCTGGTGTTGTGCAACTTCCAGCTTTGTTGTAGTTGTCCACAAAGTTGTTTAAGGTGACCAATATGGCAGCATGACATTATGATTGCTACTTAGGAAGAGTAAGTGTCTGGATGTGCTAAAAGGTTAGTGAAATGAAAATGTTTCTAATGTTCTTTTTGGCCTCTTCTGGAGCATTGTAGCATGTCTTCAAGCATTGCTGTGAGTTATGCTTGACATAATTGTTCTTTTTAATGATATTTTAACCACAGGGGTAATTCACTGACACAAGAATATTAAATAAAATATAACTGGTCTTATAGCAGAAGGTTGAGAGGAATTTTGAAACTGTGTTCCACTCATAATTCACTTAAAGGTGCAGTAGGTGATTGTCTTCAGAAAAAAAAATTTACATTCCCTTTACATTCTATAGTAATGATTGAAGTAAATTATCTAAATGTGTTTATATGTATTTTTATATTCTGGGTAAGGCATAAGAAAATCCAATCCAATTAAATATTGTCAGGCCGATAATTCCCATGGTTCCAAATGTCTGTCAGCAAATATAGATTTGTACAACTGCGCACCTCTGTTCATGCAGATCCGCTGATGCATGTTCACGCAAGCCGCGGTCACTTGGACAGTAAAAACAAATGCTGAATCAAAATTAAAACCTGAATGAATATTTGAGTTACTTTTGCACGCCGGAGGAAGGATGACACCATGGCTGAAGTATTTCTATTAGGCAGACAATGTTATGTTTTAAAACTATTTTAGTCACTCACAGCTTATGTAGATTTTGTTGTTACAAAAGGGCTATTTGCACAGAAGTGTTTTTCAGCCACTGAAATCTTCCGGCGAACGATTAATGTGACTGTATTTAGTTTCATAAGGTACGTTATACAGTATTGATAATGTAGATATTTATTTAGTTTAATAACAAAATAGCACTAAGTTTTGCTACATAATGGCAAAACGTGCTAGTTATAATAATTTTTTTTTGTTCAGGATTGTAGTGTTTTAAAATACTATAAAGTTTTCTAATGGGCAAATGACATGATCTATTGGGTCTCTGTCATCATTAATGTGCGCGTTCGCGATTTCAGGAGGTGTGGCTTTGGACGGCAAGGGAAGGATTGTGTTTGAAAGATATTATGCTAACAAGTTAGTATTTAGGCAGATCACCTACTGCACCTTTAATTTTAACACAGGCTGATCCGAATTTCTGCAGACAGAAAAAAAGTAGAATTTGATAAGGTTTTACCAAAGCCCTGTAGCTGTTTTACGACTTTCACGTTACTCAAAATGACACATTTTGGGTTTTTGCTGACACATGAACAAATAGCTCTGTTCATGAAAACGCAGAAAGAGTACACAGCATCCATTTACATGTTCTACTGTCAATTAGAAATACAAAGCTAGTCAGTCGTCAAACCAGCTAGTTTGTCTCTATACAGGTTGTTGTGGACTTTTGCGCAAACATTTAGGCATTTCTTATATTCTTATATTGTGTGTTTGACTGTTTCAGATATCCTTACTACCAAACAGCTGTGAATACTAAAAGAAATGTGATGGATTTCTTTACATGTGGTATAAATAAACTCTTATTGTGTCGAAAGGCAGATTAGTCAGCAAATATAACCAAAAGAAATCTACAAGTGTAGTTGCTATCTAGATGGCAGACAGGAAATCTTTGCCACATCGGTTCTCTTTAAATACAGATGGCAACACAGACCATGATTTTAGATTAATGAACACTTGACTCTTATGAACTGATTCTTTTCACCACTTCTTTCAAAGTGATTCACAAAGCTTAAAGCTTCTAACTCACTTATAACTTATTACTTTGAGTCAGACTTGAATCAACTGTGCACTCAATGAACTAAAGTACTTCTGAACAATCTTCCTTATGAAGATATTCTGTCATTTGGCAAGTAAAATGTCTTTTGGCTCCAAAAGACAATGGTTCCCTAGTGGTGCCCTGCAAATGGACCTGACCTTACTGTTGAGTTAAATGTTGAGCTACGTGAGACTAAAATGCATTATCTTGTCAAGTCTGATGCAGTGTCATCTGTCGTTACTACTTTTTCAAGGTTATTTCCTCTCCATGTCAGCTAGCATTCATTCATTCTGTGGAAACGAGATTATGAAATGTGATGAGCAGTTGGGCCGTGGGTCATCATTTGAAGGCACTTAAACCATGACTGTGCAGCTTTAGCATCGATCTGCTCTTACATTAATGCTCTTTTGAGAAGTTCGGGTCATTGATTTTATCACTATGTGATACTTTCCATTCAGATCATTTGTACCTGCGTAAATGTATTTTGTAGAGGCCGAATCATTCTTCGATTTGCTTTGCAGTTTGTCCTCTTGTCCTGTATTCCAGTGCACAGGTGCTTTTTTTGGTTGTCTTTTTTTGGATTAGATCGATATCAAGTGGAAAAACAGCTGCCTGGGAGCCAAGTGCTCACTGTCACAAAGCAGCCATTGTTCAGTAACTCAAGGATTGAAACTAAGCAATCCTTTTTATTGCTTTAAGCTATTGTGGCCCAGTTTTCTCCATTCTTTCTGCTCAGGCTGAAGAAGTACAGTACTCTTAGTATTGTGCCTGGATTTGTCATTGAGCACTAATGAAATGTGTCACTGAATTGAAGGCAAGGAAAGTGACATATTGAAAATCCAATGCCAACCCTGATCAGCTATTCTTGGATTTCCTGAATCCAGTAGGATTTTTTCATTTTCTGTCTTGACGAACCACTTGAATCTAAAAGCACAAGGTTTGGTCTGTTTTTTGTTTGGTTATTGTATTTGTTGTTGTGGTTTTGGAATTAAATGCCCAGTGGAACTTTTTACACTGTATAGTATGATTCGGCTCAGCACAGCTTTCACTGGATCCACTCCTCAGCCACCTGATTATGATATTACTACATTATAGGGATGTCCTGATCAGGTTTTT
Source organism: Danio albolineatus (assembly GCA_903798035.1). Taxonomy (NCBI): domain Eukaryota; kingdom Metazoa; phylum Chordata; class Actinopteri; order Cypriniformes; family Danionidae; genus Danio; species Danio albolineatus. The sequence goes on from CAIGQQ010004836.1 coordinate 1,326,657, forward strand.
TTTGCCCTCGAGTCCGAGTCTACCGGTACTGAAACTCGATGCCATACTTTTTCTCATTCATTCATTCATTCATTTTTTTGTCGGCTTAGTCCCTTTATTAATCCGGGGTCGCCACAGCGGAATCAACCGCCAACTTATCCAGCATATTTTTTTTTTACGCAGCGGATGCCCTTCCAGCCACAACCCATCTCTGGGAAACATCCATACACACACATTCACACTCATACACTATGGACAATTTAGCCTACCCAATTCACCTATACCACATGTCTTTGGACTTGTGGGGGAAACCGGAGCACCCAGAGGAAACCCACGCAACCACGGGGAGAACATGCAAACTCCACACAGAAATGCCAACTGACCCAGCCGGGGCTCGAACCAGCGACCTTCTTGCTGTGAGGCGAACGTGCTACTCACTACGCCACCGTGGCGCCAGTATTATTTATGTTATTTATCAAATTACCAAATAACTTTAATTATTTTTATCCTCTACCCCAACCCTTAACCCAACCATAATTAAAAAAAATATTAATTATGGTTATACAGTGTCACAAAAATGATGCTATATTGATATGCGTATCCGCAGCTGTATCCTACTTTACTCCATACTTGCGCTTTCCGCTTCAAGCTGCTTCCATGTTTTACTTTGCCGGCATTTAACCAATAGCGTCTCTGCAACAAAGTGATATCATGCCGCACACATCGCTGTTTCTGTGTGAAGTCAAGATTTTTTTAAACCGTAAAATTACGATTTTTTTATTATTATTTTTTTATACAGATTTACCGTAAAATAACGGATATTAAACGTTACCTATCAATCAGAACTACACGTATAGTTCTGATTAGGAGGTAACGTTCAATTCCGATTAGTCTAAAACTGTGATTGGATCCGATTTTTATTTCTTTTTTGATCACGTGATCAGATCTGCACATTCCAACTTCAAGATGATTTTTTTGACAGTTACTCTAGTATGCAAACGCTCACTCCACAGAAAGAGAGAGAGCACAGATAAGAGATCACCACTCACTCTTTTGTTGATCATTAACTTTCATTAACTGTACCTTTCTTTTCAAGTGAAGGCTCATAAGCCAACTGTAAAGATGTTTGGAAGTATTTTGTTCTCTCCTCTCACACTTCGTCTCACCTGATTATAAATTTGTGGACAGATTTTTCACAAATAAAGTAACATTTGTACCTTGTCTTCTGATCATGATTCAGCCATATTAAGACGCATGCAACAGTCATGTATTAAAATAGTCCTACAGTGGCTGTTGCTGGCTGCTTAATCTAGAGCCTCATGTATTAAATCCAGTCACGCGGTTAATGATGATCATCTCTGACCTATCAGTGGTCTGCAGTGTTCACAGATGTTCACATGTTGGTAATGGTAAACTCAGTAAAAAAAATAACAGGTAGTGTACTCAGAGGAAACCCCCCCTAAAGTAACCATGCCATACCATACAACGTAAAAGCGACATTAGCTGTTCTTTTACTTTCCCTCAGATTTTTTAAAACACAGATGATTTTTTTCCTTCAAGACAACATTAAAAAAGATTTTTTTTTTTTTTACCTCAAACTGTAGTCTGTGGGGGGTTAAAAATGTGAGACAGTAGCTATCGACACTGTTTTTGGAGTTTAAAAACAAACTCCAGTACTGGCTAAACGGAAAGAAAGGCAATGGCTTAGTTTGGTAGATGTGCAGGTAAAGGTTTTTCAATGAACCTGGCCTGCTGTTTTATAACGCTGGCACATTTGCTCAGAAGTAACTACCATCCTGCTGTGAGACCAGATGCAACCCTCTTAAATAGATAGTTTGCCTAGAGATGGATTTCTGTAGCCTAGATTCTGTAAAGTACCATTTTTGATTGAAAAGAATCTCACCTCCAGAAACTGATGTTCTTATTATGCTCTCACTGGAGTAAAGTGATCCCACAGGGGCGGTACGCGAAAAAAAGACGGTAGCTTTAAATTGCTCCCTATGATACTTCTGCAATCACGTTGTGTTAATTACACAGTGTTTGGCTTGTGGCGAAGAACACATTCCATCAAGTCTGTGCGTTTTTTTTTTTTTTTTCACTCTGACATTTTGGTGCCTGAAGCATTTCCACAAACTGAAATAACCCAGAATCTCACAGACCTCGAATCATTTCCTTTTCTTAAAATGGCTGCCTGGCCCTTTCACGTCCTGCCTTTGGGGCTTAATGGGTTGTGGTTAAAAGACTTTTAAGAAATGTAGATCCCTCAGTGCTCATTTGTGTGAAACTTTTTAAGCATTTCAGGATATTTCCTTACCACATGAATCCTTCATCCAAATCCACTTTTTTCGACAATGCCTAAAACATATAATGAGCGTTGCCGTCCTAATTCAGAATTTCAGAGATATTTTGCATTCGCACCACCACTGGTAAGAGTGTAAAACTTAGGACTAAGAATACAAACAATAATATAGTTCAACTACTTGCTTTGCAAACAATATGTTAATGACTGTACATATGAATAAAATTCATATGATAAGTAAATGTCAGTTTGCAACATCAAGCAGCATATCAATCTGTCTTTGACAGCTAAAAATGAATGTGAGTGTATGAGACTGGAAGTCTTTAGCCAATAAGTTTCGAATTGCTACCCCTGCTTTTACATGAAAGAATAAGGTCAATTGGAGATGTTTGCTAGTCTTATACTTAACATTAATTTGTGCACAGCCTACATTAAAAATGGCATCTTAGACCAATGCTGCAATCAGTGTTTCATTCCTGAATGAATCTGTTTTAGAATGACTCAATAAAGTCAGCAATTCATTGAACTATTCAAAGGCTGCGTCTGAAACTGCATACTTCCATACTATGTAGTACGCTAAAATCAGTATGCGAGCCGAGTAGTATGTCCGAATTCATAGAATTCGAAAATCAGTATGCGAGAAGTATCTGGATGGCTTACTACTTCCGGTGAGATTCTAAAGTGTGCATCCCATGCATGCTGCGCTATCCCATGATGCCTTGTGAGAGAATTCATGAATGGGAGTGAAGCGACGCAACTGAGGCAGGTAGGTCACGTGATCATGACAAAATGGCGGATGTAGTGTGTCCGAATTACATTCATATTGCTCATATTCATATTGAATAGAACAAAGTTTTCTAACAGTCGAGTAGTACGTTTAAATTCAAATGAAGTACCTACTTAGCAGTAGGCGGTTTCGGACGCAGCCAACGTTTCTAATCGATTCAGTGAATCACGCGTTAAGATTTGTTGGCACCTGCTGGTGAGGGTTGTACTCTCAGTGCTGGGTTGAGGCTGGAAGTGCATCTGCTGTGTAAAACATTAAATTGGTGGTTCATTCCACTGTGTCAAACCCTGATAAAGCATGGAATAAGCCAAAGGAAAGTGAGTGAGTTATATTGCCATATGTTATTTTAAAAACTTTTTTTTCAATATTGCCAAGAGTCATTTTTATGTTCTTGGTACTTTGAACACCACAGGGCACTGAATGTTGTGCATTTTGTTAACATTATTATTATTATTATTAGCTTGCTTGATCTCAAGGCACAGATTCCACCATTAAAACAAAGGCACTTCCTTATTCTTATTTTCCTGCAAAAATTGATTTTATTGGAGCCAGTTGTCTGTCAGGGTCTTGGCAGTGGTAACTTGTCTGAGAACATCTGCTAGAGTCATTTAAATGCAAAACCATTTAAGACCCAGGTGAAATGAGCCAGCAGCGGCCGAACATATTATTACCCGCATTATTGCTAGAAAATTGAGGTAATTTCACACACAAAAGAAATGTAACGTTTCATTATATGCGTTTCTTTCCCCAATCATGTAGTCGATTTCAAAAGGGGGTTTTGATGCGTAGTGCGAATGTGTCTCATTCCGTGAAGTGTTTGTGTTTTAGGCAGCTACAGTGTTGGCCATACTGATGAACAATGATGCGTTTCTTGCTTTTTAGTGATGGTTGGACTCAAGGATCGGCTGAAGTTGTCAAGATGAGCTTCAAAATAAACTTATCACCCAGTGCAAGCCCTGAGCCGTGTAATGTCTTATTCTTGTTCCCAGCACTTGAATGAGAGCGCGCCACTCGAGAGGTCATGAATAGAGGGGCTGTGAATGTGTGGAGGGGACAGACTATTGGCCCACCACTGACCAGCCTGTGACACACATCAGGCCAGACGCACCTTGAGACGCCATGGTCCACGGGCCCAGTAAATGGACCTCTTTATTCTTGTGGTGGACGGGGGGCGGGGGGATTTTCGTCTAGGCGGTATCAGGGTCCAGGGTTTCTTATCCCCCTCCTTCTTTTGTCATCCGTCCCGAGGCTGCACTTACCACCACCACCACCCCCCGATCCTTAAGTGCCGCTCATTGGGAAGCGAACACAAAGGGGTGTTAGTATTCATTTTGTTTGTTTGCTCTGGACCTGTCAGCCTGTCACACAAAGCAAGCCAGATCAGAGAGGGCTGCTCCGCTCTCAATGGAACCCGAGGGGGTCCCATCGAGGAAAGAGGGAGGGGGGCGTCTCTTCCCCAGCGTTGTTCCCACAGGGTAGGGTGGTCCTCTGCCGAAAAGAGGGGATAGCAGAGGGGGTGTGAGGGCAGGACCAGGGTTTACTGGGGCAGAAAGGAGGGTGTAGCGTTGTTTCAAAGACAAGGCAGCCGTGTTAGGATCATATCAATCACTTGCAGATTTTGGAGGGAAGAGGTTTGAAGGAAAAGGGAAGTTTTGGAGGCTTCGTCTCCATGTTCCTGTCTCTTTTTTCTTAGTATATTTCGCTCTGCTCTCTCCCTGTCTCGGCCTCTTTGTGCCGAGGCCTTTCTGGACATCTGCCCAGACCTATACACAGGAAAAAATGAAACACTCAAGCCACCAGGCGATTTGCCAAATAAAGTGCTGCAAAGAACTTGTGTGTGTTTGTGCATGCATGAGTGTGTGTGAGAGAGAGAGAGAGAGAGGCAGGGTGTGTAGATGTCAAGGGCCCTTTTATTCTCTAGATTCGTTTTTTTTCCCTTTTTTGTAGAGTTCTGTCTGGTTTGGTTTCTAAAATCAACAGAAATTAAATATACTTTAAATGTATTGGTCGTCTTAGATTTCAATTTTATTGTTAAAATTTCAGTAGTCATTGACTAATGCTTTAAATGTACAGTGCTCAGCATATTTTTATGCATTTCTCAGTGAATATATAGGCAATGCATTTTGGTGCATTTAGACAAAACAGATTTATTAAACAAATATATATTTATTAAAATCATATCTTAGTCACCAAACATATTTAGAAATTGAAAGGTAATACAATTAAATTTATGCTAAATGTTGCAAAAAAATTACAACCTACAAAATTTCAATTAAATTTTAATACTTTTTTTGCCTTTCTTGATTTTTCCTCTTTTTAAAAAAAAATGTATTTAATATTTTTCTATAACATAAATTTGGGTGTACTAGTTTTTGGACTTATATCGTAAGTTATTTTGTTAGATAAGCTCCAGATTTAGTTTCAGCACTGACAAATCTAATGTATATGCACAAATATAAAACGGTATAGTGTCTAGAACTGGGCGATTAATCGAAAAATAATCGAAATCGAGATTCAGAACCTATAATCGATCAAATTTTTCCAGGTTAATTTTTAAAAATATTTTCCCTATCGTGTGTGGAGTCATGTGACCCCGCTCTTTTAAGACTGATTTATACTTCTGTGCAGCCTTTGTGTGGTCACGTACCACACATCTCTCAAAAAATTTAACTACACATCACATGTTTGCACTACATTGATGATGATTGATATTTTCTATTACAATAAAACTATTATTTACATTCAAATAATTGTTTACTGAAGATTAAAGAAATGCCCTGTTTAAAATATTATTTACAGGATATAGAAGAGTTATTTTATTCAGAAGACTTCTATTTTCTACTTTTAATATAAAAAAACACTGAAAATGATTTACTCTGTTTAAAATGAAATGAAAGTTATTCATTTTCACTTTTTTATAAGAAATTAGTGACCTTCGGTTTTAGGCAATGTGTGTTTTAATTTCAGCTGTTTAACATTGATGTTCAATGAATAGTAGATAGTGTGTGATTCCTTCATTTTTTTTAAGATCAAGTAATGCACCCTTCATTCAGGAATCTCTCAGTAGTAATATGCGAGCACATTTACTGGTCAAAACTTGTCAGTGAACTCTGAGGGGCAAAAATAATAAATAGAATCGTTCATTAGTCGTAATTGGGTTAAGATGTCCAATTAATCATGATTTGGATTTTAGGCCAAATCGCCCAACCTTAAAAATAGGAATTTAAAAGGTTGATTTGAGAGGGGTGCACTTATATATGCTGAGCACTGTATATGGGTGGTTCATTTGTATTACTGTATGTATGGGAGAAACTGTAATGCACAATTTGGTGCATTAGTTTGGCAAGGAGTTTTTACCATTTTATTTTAGCCTATTTAGGTAGAGTTGGCATGAATGAAATAGTTGCCAGAAGAGTTAGCACATATAGAGTAAAACATGCTCGTTATGTGACTTGTTTTTTCTTATTAAAGAAAAATAAATTGGAAGTCCTAAAACAGTTGCAGAAAAGAGCTTACATCTTTTGCTATGCAGAATAAGGTCAACACGAGCTGATATTTGAGTATTTTTTTTTCTTCATATATTGGTGTTGGTTGATATTGTATATTTAATTGTGCTGCTTATTTCCCACATTTCTATGTTTGGATTGTGTCTTCAGTGTAATTTTTATGTAAGAATTGAACATAATAACATTATGTTCATAATTTAACATAATGTGACATTTAAACATTTAATAAAGCAAGGAGGTGCTTGATCTTTCCCTGCGTGGCTGGAGTTGGTGATTTACTGTCTGTCTACTAAGGGTGTTTAGTCTGGCTGGATTTGATCAGGCAGGTGAACAGAGGTCATCCATCTATGTACTGATCAAACACCTTTCACCTACCCGGATTAAAAGCCAACTCCAACCATCTGAAAACATGCAGGTCAAATTAGCATAAAACACAGCCACTTACAGTAAAAGCACAGGCTTTGCGTTGTGCATAATGGAAGTGTGTGAGTGAGGTATGGTTTTCATCAGGACTTCGCCCCTCAGCCTCCCCCAGACCTCTACCACCACAGCACTCGCTCATTCCTGTGGTGCATTCCACAAACACTAGAAATGCCAAATGGAGGAATTCTTCATCTGGATAAGGGGATTTAGTGAAGTGATCTATTGTAAACAGTCAGAGGCTGATTGATTTTCTGAAAGCGCTAGGGTGATGACATAATGACCTCTGGATATATGCCACAAAGTGCGTTAACTACATTATGCTGAAATACATCAAAATGTAAGGTCACAGTGCAGATGCTTTGGTTTACAAGGCTTTTAAAACCCTTCATCCTAAATATCAAACGTTGGAGCATAATTTGTCTTGCACGTTCTGTGCTTTAAAATTTGGGGTCTGAAAGATAAATTTTTTGGAAAGAAATTGGTTCATTAAATGCAATAATGAAGTCAGTTTTACTTTTTTTTTTTCACTGAGCAATTTGACTCACTGATTTTATGGTTTAAGGCAGCTGCACTGAACAGTGTTATGCCAGTTGCTCATCTAGCCTCTAACGGTTTTCACTTTTACATTTATGCATGTTGGCAGATGCTTTTATACAAAGTGATTTCAAGTGTGTTGGCAGTGTACATCTTAATCACTTCATGAACATTTTCACCAAAACACCTTTTCCCCCTTTTTGTATTCTTCAAAGGATCATGTAACTACTGAAAATTCACCTTTGATCAAAACAGAAAATATTCAGAAAATAATCTTTTCACAAAATCTATCTTGCTCTGTAAGGTGTTTTAATGTACTTGTGTAGTTTTGTAGACAATGATGTGATTTAGTGTAGGTAGCCTCATAGCGTACATTAGCAGTGTCCAAAAACACAACACCCAACAAGCACCGTGCCATGTTTTGTATAAACAAGTGCCACTCTCATTTCTGTGGAAAATGTAAATATCTTACATTTACACTAAAGCAAGTCTAAAAGTTCAAACACTTGTATGCACTGGGTATGGAAAGTATTCAGTGTTAAGAGTTTTTCACTCTTTGTTATATTGCAGCCAATTGCTCAATCATTTCTCGATCATTTTTTTTTCCTCATTAATGTACACACAGCACCCCATATTAACAGAAAAACATTAACAGATTAAAAACGAAGAACTGAAATATCACATGCTCAAGTATTCAGATCCTTTGCTGTGACACTCATATTGCTGTCTATTTCTTCTGATCATTCGTTAGATGGTTCTACACCTTTATTTGAGCCCAGCTGTGTTTGATTGATAATACTGATTGGATTTGATTAGGAAAACCACACACCTGTCTATAGAAGACCTTACAGCTCACAATGCATGTCAGAGCAAGTGAGAATCATGAGCTACCTGAAGAGCTCAAAGACAGAATTGTGGTAAAGCACAGATCTGGCTAAGTTTACAAAAAAAAATAAAAAATCTGCTGCACTTAAGGTTCCTAAGAGCACAGTGGCCTTCATAATCCTCAAATGGAAGATGTTTGGAATGACCAGAACTCTTCCTAGAGCTGGCCGTCTGGCCAAACTGAGCTATTGGGGGTGAAGGGCCTTGTTGAAAGAGGTAAAGAAGAACCCAAAGATCACTGTGGCTGAGCTCCAGAGATGCAGTCGGGAGATGGGAGAAAGTTGTTGAAAGTGAACCATGACTGCAGCCCTCCACCAGTCGTGGCTTTATGGCAGAGCGGCCCGACACATGAAAGCCTGCATCAAGTTTGTTAAAAAAAATAAATAAATAAAAAACACCTGGAGGACTCCATGATGGACAGATTCTCTGGTCTGATGAGACCAAGATTGAACTTTTTGGTTTTAATTCTAAGCGATATGTGTGGAGCAAACCAGGCACTGTTCATCATATTTGTCAATATGGGGGGGCTTTTTGTGAACCTAAATGATTTTAGCAAATGAGTGCAATATAACAAAGAGTGAAAAATTTGAGGTGATCTGAATATTTTCTGTATCCACTGTAAGTATGCTTAGGTTTAATCAATTTGCCTTGTTATTATAAATATATTTCTTTAAGTTCAGCAGTAAAGAATCATCATTTATGACACACATGGAGGTTATTCCTCCTGAAGAGGAGAGTTGTGGACTGAACACAGCTGTGGAAAGATATTAGTCATGGAGCTGCATGATTCCAGCTAATGACCCCTGCTGACTGTTCTCATTAGTGCAGGTGGAGGAAACTTCATTTTACTGACGTCCTGCTCACCATGCTGCCTTGTATTTTTTAAAGAAGGGATTAAATCCCTTCCTCTCAGTAAATATTTGGATTTCAATTACCAGTTTCTGTACAGCATTCATGCAGGACCTATGAATCTGCACGTTTCTTCACGATGAAAGACTTTTACAGCCAGCACACTCTTCTTCTTAATAAATCTACTGGTAAATGTCTGTGGATTGTGAGTCTATCTGTCACTGCAACTCTGCCCCTCCACACAATGGCCAGTAAAAGCAGCACTCAATGGATTTCTTATTATCACTTGAGCTGCTGTTCAGAGTGGATTGGCTTTGAATGCAACCATTAAACGACACAGATGTTTCTCGAATCGGAGCTTCTTCAGTTGTTGGCGTCTGGCGCATGACAGGATGGCATCAGAATGCTGCTACATCCTATTATCCTCTATTCACCCTCTGAACCACCACAAATGTTTCATTATCCATTCACTTACACGTGCAGCATCTCTTGACGGTCCTCTATTTAGTTTTTCCCAGATGCATTGCTAAAGCTAGGGCTTAACGTATCTGTATACGTATCATAATGGTCATCAGAATGAGACAATATTTTCCTCCTGTTCTTCATCTTTGAAAAACATCACCCAGATGGGCCTGCTTTGAGGACTAAAGTACTAGCACATATTGTGACGAGTGAAAAATGCCAATCGTGGCAACCAGTATTGACATTCTCTGAGAGGGTGGTGGTTAGATTTCTTTTACTATCTCTCCATCAACGCTGGCGGTTTTATCTTTTATGCGTTAGCAGCAGATTGAGCACTCTGCCGTTGCTGCCTACAGTCTGTTAATCAGTCGGTTCAAACAGGGCGGATGAGTTCAGAGGGCCTGGTGGGACTACTCATAATTAATTATTCCCCACACCAACAAACACACAGCGTGACTGGAACTTTAAAGCCAATTGCGGTGATTACGAAGGCTAATAGTATTAAAAGCCAAATTAAGAGATGAGAGATCTCAGTGCAGTGCAGCCAATGAGAGAGAAGGGCTCATTTGCGTTTGACCCTCTCCTCCAATCAGCCGAACTCATTATTGAAAGCATTAGACTGAGAGAGTGCGAAATTGAAATGGCTGCTAATTGTTTCTTTTGTGAAATAGCTCATTGTCATGCTAATTCTGATGCATTAGCAAAGAGTCATGGTTGTGTAAACCGTAAAAGTTGAACGTTTAACGTGACCATTACTCACCTGCTTATGAGACGTTCGTTAAAGGGATGCGTTTTTCAGGAAAGATTTTCAGAAAGTGTTTTTTTTTTCCTTTATTTTGTGACTGGTTTCTAATCAGATTCTTTGGAAGCTGTGCAAAATCAGTAAAATTATATATTGGTGGCTCACAGACATCTGTGGCGGAGTGGTGTAGGCACTTGTTTTGATAGAAAGCAACGTTTCTAGTTTCATAATGATTCGTTCTTGTCAGTAAATTGAAGTATATCCAAATTTTTAGGAATGTAACGATTCACCATGAGTCAGTTAAAAACGATTCAAATATGATTCAAATATTTCAAATACGATTCAAATATGAGCCTACAGGTCATGCTCGTTTTACCTGCGCATCAGCGGCGAGCAAGACGTGGGCCGGCAGAGTAAAATGACAGCAGAAAAGTCCGCCAAGCAAAACACAAAATGTGCAAATACTGCAAAAATACATGTACTTACACTCACAGAACAATGAATATGATGCTTAGAAACCGTCAGCACAGTGGAAAAGCTACATCACAGACGTCTATACAAAAAAAAAAACTGTTAATAAGTCCAACCACTCACACTGGATGATTTGCTCCGTTGAGTGCACACGGTGCATCAGTGTTTTCATAGCGAAAGTTTGAAGATGTTTTTCAGACTGAAAGAGAAAGTTGTTCTGTTACAGAAGCAGGTATTAGATTGGTTTTACCCTCTCCTTTTCAAATTAGTTAATGCATATTTTAATAATTTGCTTATTGTTATGGAATATTTAAAAATGTTCAAGATTCATTCATTCATTTTCTTGTCGGCTCAATCCCTTTATTAATCCGGGGTCGCCACAGCGGAATCAACCGCCAACTTATCCAGCATATTTTTTTACGCAGCAGATGCCCTTCCAGCCGCAACCCATCTCTGGGAAACATCCATACACACACTTTCACACTCATACACTACGGACAATTTAGCCTAGCCAATTCACCTGTACCGCATGTCTTTGGACTTGTGGGGGAAACCGGAGCACCCGGAGGAAACCCACGCAACCACGGGGAGAACATGCAAACTCCACACAGAAATGCCAACTGACCCAGCCGAGGCTCGAACCAGCGACCTTCTTGCTGTGAGGCGAACGTGCTACTCACTACGCCACCGTGGCGCCCATGTTCAAGATTATCTCTTTATATTATTACTTATTAATTATACAAGTGATATTAATTATTCACATTCATATTCATGTTCAACTTGTCAGGGTCTATTGACCACCTCTGTACACACTGCTCTCTGCTTTAGGAAAGGCTTTTCTCTCCACACCAGCCATCTCAGTCCCCAGTAAAAGAGTTTTTTCATCAGCAGGGGATTTTGTAAATGTGCAAAGACCTCAGCTTGTGCCAGAAAAGATAAATATGCTAATATTTCCTTTTTAAAATGTAAAATCCCAGCACAGTCACAGTTTTAGTTTGTTTATATTAGTGAGTCTTTAGTTTGTTTCTTTTTTTAAAAATTGTTTTTAAAATAGCAATTTGGTTATGGCAGAATATATATTATTTTGCAAAAAATGTACAGCATTTAAGAAAGAAAATAAGGGCACTTTGCCTTAAATTTATTTCAAATAATTTTGTTAAAAAAATCTTAACTAAATTGTGAATCGTGAGATTAGTATCATGAATCATATCAAACTGTGAGTCAGGTGAATCGTTACATCCCTACAAATTTCTCTTCCACTTCCTGCATAGGAGGGGAAAGTCACAATAACATTATAACTCTACTTGTATAATTATTGTAAAATGACATTTGGTCTGTTCATAATGTAAGAGACTTAAAATGCTCACTTGATCATCATTACATCATTAACATAATAAAAACTTTAAGATTTGAGACAGTCAAGGACTTCAAATATGAGTTATTATTTCAAAACAGTTTCATTATCTCCATATGAGTAGGGCCAGACGGAATCTGCGGACATTTTTTGCTATTTCTGCGGCGTATTTTGTTAAAAATCTGCGGATTAATGCGGAATTATTTTAGGAACATCATAACAAAAAAAATTATATATAAGATAGAAAGTAATACCTTTTTAACTTTTATTTAATGTTTACTATACGAATCCAATTAGATCCACTTTATTTGGTAAACAAAGCAAGTCCCTCATATAAAATCTCTACTAAAAGACAGAAAATAGTACTTTACAAACTGTGTTGTAAAAAAAATCATATTAATATTATCATATTAGTCAATATTATTACTGAAATTAAATTAAAAACTGAATAAATATAAATTTACACACATTTACACCAGTAAATAAACAGAATCAATGATGGGCTAAAAATCTGCGGAAATCTGGGGAATTCTGCACGCGCAGATTCCGTGTGGGCCTACATATGAGATGTACTCTTCATTAGACTTGTAAAGCACTATGTCAAACATAGTGAATGTTTTGACTGTCTTTTTGAATAGATTTAAAAATGCCTTAAGTCCTGTAACTAGAGCTAGATTTTCCAGATCAGGTGATTGACACTCTATCCAGGTGTGTGTTGTCATCACTTGGGTGTCACATTACCCAAGGCCACCACAGCATGAGGCCTGTCTAACAAGTCAGCACTGGCTTTCACTAACCAATTCAGAAAGTGTTACTGAGACAGTGTCACAAAGGCTGTAATTTGACCAATTAGCCCTGTGGCTAGCACACTGCTGGTTGGTCAGAAAACAATGCTGACCTGCTCTCATGCTAATCAAAATCGAAAAGTTTGTGGGGTTGCAGGGATGACACAAACAATAGAAATGAGCCTTCACAATATTGCATTTGTGGTCTGCTGGTTGCAATTTGTCTAGCAGCTCTCCTTCTACAAGCTGTTCGAGTGTTATTGCATCGTTTGTCAACGTTTGGAAGTGTCCGAACGTCCAGAGTCATGCCAGGCTGTGTTGATCCAGCATCAGACTCGTGGATTGCTCATCTGTCAGTCAGAAAAGCAAACACTGAGCTCTTGCACTAGGACAGACACGATTTAGTGGAGGGTAGAGCGACTTTGGCCGGGTATCAGTCGGGCAAAGTTGCATGTTTGGCTCATTGCATTTCTGTCTATTTTCGGTGGCTCTGACTCACAGTATCCCATGGTTACCAAACACACAAGAGGCCAATGAGGTTTTGGCTGGCCAATTACCATGGCGGTGATGGAGGGCAAAAAAAAAATGAAGAGAACAACAAGAGCTTGCAAGAAATTGACAGGGAAAGGGGGTATCAAGGGTTCTGTGAGAATGCCAAACCTAGCTTATTATCATGCAAGGGACGCTAATCTCGCCTGCCTTCTCCGTGTCTGTTTATCTGGTCTGAGACTGACTCGTCTCCTGCAGTTCTGGGCTTCGAGTGTAATAGTGTCCGCCAGGATTTGGTGCCTACTGCGCCAGACTGCCCAGTGGCCCTGCCAGAACTGCTGCTCTGTTTACAACAGATAGGAAGTGCTCATTAGAGGGCTCATAAGTCATTTATGACTGTAGAGATTTTTATTATCTGGTGAGGGACTTGCTGTCAACACATTGACACAATGTGCTGTAGTGTATTTACACCGAGCAATGGCATATTTGTAACGTAAGACTACTAAACATAGTCTCCAGTTTAATTCGTTTCTTTTTCTGATTTTAATTCAGTTGGATTTTGTATTTGACACTTGTCCTTTATTTGTGTCGGGTTATGGATTAAGTGGAATTGTTTTATTGTGGTGAAAAAAAGAATATGGCAGGAATTAGCAGGCAGCTAGCTCTCTGCAGCTCTCACATGCTCACTCGTTGAAGCTAAGCAGGCTTGTGCCTGGTGGAAAACCACATGGGCGACACTAGGTTTGCTGCCGGAAGTGGTGCTAGAGTTACCAACAGGGGGTTTTCACTAGGGATGGGGGTAATTTAGTTGTTTATAATATACCAGTGAAATATGCACCACTATAACAGATTTGACTTATTGTAATTACCTAGTACAAGTGCAAGTACAAGTTGCCAGCCACTGCTAGCATTTTTGATGATTTTCACTTAAATTTGACAGCCCTCAAAATATTTTCGGCTCAGAATATACACACATGCTGTACACACACAAGTGTGGATGCGTGCATGCACACACATGCAGATAAACACACACATGTGAATGTGCCCACACACACATTGCGTTATAAGTATACTTTAATGCTTATAAAATACCCAGAATAACTTTAACACAAATAGTCCAGATATTGTCACAAGAGTTTATTCTCTTCATGTTTTATCCATTTCTATCATCTTTATCCTCATGCAGTAAGAGCTGACCGTAGTTCTTCAGTAAAATATGTAGAGATTATGCATGCGAGGGTGCCCTCTAGCATTCAGTATGAATGACACATAAATAACCTTTCAATGTATACTCGAGGTCTTGAATTCTGCCCATTGTTCTTCTAATTTATTACCTGATTAAGCACATCTGCTTATGTCTTTTATATGAACGTGAAATGCTGGCTTGATCAGCTGCTTCAGTGTTTAGGTATGGGTGAGCTCTGTAAGACAGTGGACATCCAGGAACAGGTTTAAAGTGTGTAATATATATATATATATATATACCAGCGCGTTTACGTGTCTAAGATCGGAAGAGCGTCGTGT
>CAIGQQ010004836.1:1344745-1370681 GCA_903798035.1 Danio albolineatus
TTTTTTTTGGGAGGGGGGACAACCCTCGGATGAAAGGGGACATGTCCCCCCTGTCCCCCCCGGGATTTACGCCCCTGATATCAAACAACTAAAACGATATAATCATAAAAAGAAATGTCCACTGTGCTGAGCGAGAGTACTTCTCTTGAACTGAACCAATCGAATCATCGATGACGTAAGCGTGATCAGGCCCGAATGTATTGAGAGTGCGGGCCGTTAGGGGAGACGGGAGGGGGGTCAAGCGTACCATACACAGTGTGAGTACACCCTCAGTGTCACTTTCCAGAACTGTTTTTATTATCTGTTCAACGCTGGTGGAGTGATCTTCTCATTCCCACTCGGACTGCAGATTCACAAGTATCATTGAAACGACACTTAAAAAACACTCCACAATTATTCTAGCCCCAAGTTCTTTGAGCACTAACAGTTACAATTAAAACAGTATAACATTAATTAAAAAGTGTAATTAAAACTTCTATTGTGTACTCTTGTATCATTAAAAGCCTTAAACTTAACTTAACAGTAAATATGAATGTATTTACTGGTGGAAAACCATAATCATTTGGACCATTAACTTTAAAGATTGAGAAAATGGGAAAGATTGTGGCTTTGACTAGTGTTCATTACTAATATTTTTGTCCACAGCAGCTGCATCATGTTTAAAGTAGTGGATATTTACTTGTGAATGAAAGAAATAAATTTTAGTGTGCTAGAATAAACCTGTCATCTTCTGTGGTTAAAGAAAAATTTTTAAAGAATCTCTAGGCAGCCAACTAATGGGAATGAAGGAACTTATGGATTTTTAATGTACAACGTATCAAGACTTATAGAGAATGGAAATACCTCCTGAAAGACCCAGTGACAGACGAGTCTTCGCATTGCTCACATGGGCTAGTCTCAACAACCTACTCACGCCTGCAGCTTCTCCACGATGGACGTCCACCAATCTCCAGCCTCTGGCACCTAGATTGCAGCTCTGCACAAAAAGTTTGGAGAACTGGTCGTGCTCAACTGAGCCGGGTTTCTCTCAAGTTTTTTTTTTTTTTTTTTTTTCACTTTCGTCAATCGGTGAAAGTGTTTCTCACCACTGGCTTGCTTGGTTGGGGACTAGTGGAGCTGCATATCAATGGATTTGCTCTTCAATGTTTTGGACTTTCAGCAATGACATTTAAGCTAAACTAAAACTACTAAACTGAACTAAACTAAACTGAACTTCAACTGAAAACTGGACTGACACAGTTTCAATTTGCTAGAACTTCTAGGTTAAACTGATTTGGCACAATCTACATTGTTAAAGTTTGTGCACAATAATACCTCATTGATGGCCAGAGAATGGTTAAGAATGGCTAAGATACAACTGATTTTAAACATATATAATAAAAATTTAATTAACAGAAACTGAAATGTCACTCACACCTGTGACACTCGTGTTAGTTCACAACATCAAATTGAGGCTACATAATTTTGTGGTGTCAGAATGGAGCACAATCTCTGAGCAATGTTTCTAGCACATTGTTGAACATACTGCAAAAACCATTAAAGCAGGAACAAACTGGTATCTATAGTAAAGAGGCTGGAGAGCGTAGTTGTTAAGAGTTCAGTTGAGGCCAGCAGAGGACTGCAAGTCACCTGTGGCCAAAATATAAATCTCAAGTCAAATTAAGCAGAATCAGTACAAGTAGTTACAGCCAAATTGCCAAGCAGTGTGGGATAAAGTGAAATCAGAGAAGAGCACTTCAGGAATTACAGTGTTTTCTCCATACAGTCTATCCAAGTATCAGAGCCAAGATGTTGATGTTTTACTGAACACCAAAGAATAGAATAAAAACAAGAAATGAAAAGCATCTGTTCATTGCTGAAAAAAGAGTGCAGCAAAGAGTGTAGGTGATAATTGTTAGACTTGCAAACACTAACACACAGATATATAATAAGAAGAGTAATAAAATTTGCAGGCCAAAACCACCTTGCATGATAAATTGCTTGTGCCCTCAAATGATCATTTATTTTAGGTATTTAAAAAAAAAGAAAAAAAAGAAAGAAATTAGGTCAAGCATTTGATTTTGGCATGCCAAATATTTCAGTTACTTATCGACTTTATGTGCCTCATGATAACTAAGCATGACCTTTACTTTTGGTTTTGAAAGTAATTATGCAGTTTTTACCATGAATTTGTTTTGCAAAACAATTTGTCTGCTATAGGGGAGCAATTGAAGTTAGCGAGGGGTTTAGTGTAATGGTTGTTGGTTAAAAATTGTTTGTGGGTAGGTTTGGATTCAACGAATGAAGTTACATTATGAAAAAAATTCATTCATTCATTCATTTTCTTTTCAGCTTAGTTCCTTTATTAATGTGGGGTCACCACAGCGGAATGAACCGCCAACTTATCCAGTGTGTTTTACACAGCGGATGCCCTTCCAGCTGCAACCCATCCCTGGGAAACACTCATACATTCTCATCCACACACATACACTATGAACAATTTACTACTCAATTCACCTGTACTGCATGCCTTTGAACCTTTATTTGAAAACTGCATGATGTGTTTGTGTTATTTTTGATTTCACTTTCGTCAATTGGTGAAGTATGTTCCTCACCCCTGCGCATCGTTGGATTTACTATTCAGTAGTTTGGCTTTCAGTGACATTTACATTACACTGAACTGAACATCATCTGTGAAAACTGGACTGAAGCAGTTTCATTTTACGAAAACTTCATAAGCTGCTTTGACACAATTGTTAAAGCACTATAAAAATACAGATCATTTGAATTGAATTTGAGTAATACATTTGTGTGATGACCTGAAGCATTAAAATGTGACATAAAAACAAACAAAAAAGACAAGGGTAAACACTTTCACACCATTGTGTGTGTGTGTGTGTGTGTGTGTGTGTGTGTGTGTGTGTGTGTGTATGTATATATATATATATATATATATATATATATATACATATATATATATTGATATATATATATATATATATATATATATATGCGTGTGTGTGTGTGTATGTATACTGTATATATTAGCTCGTCTGAACTATTAGCTCCCCTGTTAATTTTTTCCCCCAATTTCTGTTTAACGGAGAACATTTTTTCAACATATTTCTTATCATAATAGTTTTAATAACTGATTTCTAAAAAACTGATTTCTTTTATCTTTGCTGATTTCATTAATCTATTTCTTTTATGATGACAGTAAATAATATTTGACTAGATATTTTTCAAGACACTTCTATACAGCTCAAAGTAATATTTAAAGGCTTAACTATGTCAAATAGGTTTACTAGGAAGGTTAGGGTAATTAGCCAAGTTATTGTATAATGATGGTTTGTTCTGTAGACCATTGAAAATAGCTTAAAGGGGCTAAAATTTTTGACCTTAAAATGTTTTTTAAAAAATAATAATTTTTATTCTAAATTAAATTTTATTTTTTTATTCTAGCCAAAATAAAACAAATAAGACTTTCTCCAGAAGAAAAAAAAAATATTATCAGACATACTGTGAAAATGTCCTTGCTCTGTTAAACATCATTTGGGAAATATTTAAAAAGAAGAAAAAAATCAAAATTCAAAGGGGGGCGAATAATTCTTCCTTCAACTGTATATATACACCCCTATCAATAGTCATTTTTATTTAATGTAAAATATGTTGTTCCTCAATCTTTGACCCAGTATCTTCTAGAGAAATAAACAAGATAATAAAAAAGAAGACAGTGCCATCTACTGAATGTTTGGAAGGACAACTTGAGAAATTTGTGCACAAAGTGTTTTATTTTTATTTTTTTTGTTATTGTCTTATAAAGGGTCAGTGTTGAGCAACATCTTAAAAACTCAGGATTCAAACCCAATGCAAAGCTGATTAACAACATATAATAATCAAGACAATTTCACACACAATCTGTTCAAACAAGCACTTCCAATTTTTCTCTTTAGGCATGAGAAACTTTTAAAGTTGTCACATTTTATAAGCAAGCAATATTTTTCCTGTTAAACTTGCTGTCAGGTTAAAAAAAAAAAAAAAAGTTTTTCCAAAAATAACCAGCATTTTTATAAATCAGCCTGTTAGAGGCAAAAGAAAACATCTCAGAGAGAGAAAAAAAATAATTACACAAGTACTTATTTTTTTGAACAGCAGACAGTAACAAAAATGCCTCGTGAGGGACATCACAGAAATCCACAGGTTTATATCAGGAAATTGATTCAACGTTTATTTTAAACACTTCTTTCTTTAATTAGCCAGATGAAATCAGATAAAAGGTAATTACAATCCTAACGCTTGTTTGAACAGATCTATAGAAAAAACAACAACATAAATACATTCATTGATGACTGTAACGCTTAAACCTGACATCAAAAGTGTCTATTACAGTGTAACAATAATGTCGTTGTCCATCCTTTAAAGACTTGTCATTCAATTCTATCACATATGCATGAATAAAGCTTATGAGCAATTAGCAACTGCTACATACAAAATATTTACAATGTACCAGCTGTATTACAATGTACCAATCGTATCTGGCGGTTGACCTGCTGAGCTATAAAAAACAAACAAAACAAAAACAAAACACGTGGAAGTGTATTCATTTTTCAAATAAAAACTGATTCTCACACTCCACAGACAGATTTAAACATGTTTTTAACAGAGCTAAAATAATATTAAAAATGCATGCACAAAAATGCACAAATATTCACACTCAGTCTCACTTTAGGATAAATACTGCATTTTTGTAGATTAAAGCAAAGCATCTTAGGTGTATTTGTGGACTTGTATTATGACTTTACAGCAAGGTGAATAAAAATGCATCTTTACACATGCATGATGATATTGTTTTGACCCCATATTTGGACAAACTAAAAGCTCTCTTTAAAACAATTGCTGAATAGCAAAAAAAAGTGATATTGTAAAAAAAATAATAATTATACACTGCAATCCTTGTGCCATTATCAGTAGCAACTAGCGATGACAAATGATGAACAAAACAACAAGTAACAACTCTCCATCAGTGATGTGACTTTAGAGACCCTTTCTGTCTTGTGGCAATTCAACAATATTAGACTACCATTAACTAAAGATCCAAAATATATTTATATGGGTCAAATTATGCACATAATAAAACATTAGATTATTAATTTGATCTTATATCTTTGTCTCTTATATATATATATATTAAATAGTGAAAGTCCATCAGCATGTGCATAGCAAAACACAAAATAAAATCCACATATTAGAAGACTAACTTTTTTACCTATATGCAAACCAGCACAAACGATACATAATATACACAATGAATTCCAAAATAAATCTTGTGCAAAGGATCAAAGTACTGAAGATTTCTAAGGCAAAAACATGTATACAGTCCTGCATACAAGCATTACAGAGCCTTAACATGATTAAATTCACCTCCACTACTTGTGGTTCAGCTTTCAGCAACTAAATATTTAGCCAATGCATGATATTAGTATATTTAAAGGGACAGTTCACCAAAAATAAAAATAAAAATTGCTGTTAATTCACCTTTAAGCCTTTCAAGACTAAATTACTTCTTTAAAAGGTTTTTAGCTGACTGTTGATTCAAAACACACAATCAAATTCTACAGGCTCTTTAAGAGTAAAAAAAATGCATTACGGCAAAACATAATGAATACCCATGACTCCTGATGAAACATTGAGAGCTTATGAATTGAAATGATCTGTCCGTTGAAATAGGTAAACATTGTTTGTAATAGTATTACCTTTAACCCACGTTCAATTAATAAGATCTCAATATAACATCTTTACCCTGAGCAAATTCTGACACAGGCTTCTCCCAAAAGATAACTAGACGGTGTGCAAAAGGCATGATTGTGGAAAAAATATATATTTCTCAGCTTTTACCTTTGAACAACATTTTTTCTTTTTTCATTTAAGTGCCGGAAGCTGCTGACTTCAATTTTATAAATCATCATCTCAGTTTCATCTGAAATGTCTTTTATTGTTTTATTGTTGTACGGAAAAAAACAGCAATTCTTCATTTTAGCGGAACTGTCCAACTTTTAATTGATGTTAATGGAAGGTTTTGGTTTTTAGCCACTGACATGAGGGGTTTCAATTCAACATGTAATTTCAAAAACAACCAGATGTGCCCTGAGCAAGCTGAATCTTTGAATAGTGCAAATAGTGCTTGAGGCCCGAGCCAAACGCATAAATGAGCCAGACTGCCTCAAGTGAACCGCAACGAAGACAACGCAACAATGAGCGCTGTGGTTATCACACAGGAAATCATAATATGCTGACTTAACAGTTTCGTTTCTCTCAGAACTTAAAGGAGGAAAGAAAAATACATCCACTTCACATATAATATCCAAACTTGTTCATTTACAGAAGTTAGGCTAAATGCTATTAGGCAGATAATTGGCAAGCTTCTGGCTAGTTCACAGCTCAGGAAAATTCCCTAAGAGATGCCCTGAAAATAAATGTTTTTTTAAATGGCCCTTTACATCCAAGTAACCTTGCGCTTCTGTCTCAAGCTTAACCTAACATTTGTACATTTCTAGCTCTGGCTGTCGTCACTAAAATCTCAGGACCTCTCACTCGCACTACAACCAGGTCTGTAGCGTCTTTAAGTTTTTCTCCATCCATCGCATGTTCTGCTTGATAGTCTCAATGGCTTCCTGTACGATCCTCATCTGAGAGCCCTTCGCCCCTAGAGAGCTGAAAAAATTCTGGACCTGAAAAGAAAAAAGCAATAATGTTGTACAAATATGCGAAAACTTTGCACATTCGCATGATGATGATGTTTCAGCTATAAACTGACCTCTGTGAGATGTGTTTTTGTAGAAAACTGGCTTGTTGTAGATGTGATGATGCTCTGAATGGCAAATGATCCAACAGGAAACCTTACATGAAGAAAAAAAACAAACAACAAAAAAAATCTATTTAAAGTTAAAGGTGCATTATGCAAGTTTGACACCCAGTGGTTGAACTAGGTATTGCACTTATGGTTCCAAACACGTTTTCACTCACCAAAATTTTAATTTGTTACATTTTAACCTCGACTGACGACTCCATGCAATTGCAGGTTGCCAGATTGATGAAACCAATAGGAGAGTGCCTGATTATCAAGCCTAAACATTGTCCTATCTAAAAGCAACGATGCGATAAAAGGGATATTTTCCATGTTAAAAGGAGTTTTTGTCCTAACCAACACCTGAAATTTTTATTTTAGAAACAGCTTCTATTTCTCACAGTTGAACAACAGGATACATGACAATGATCATCTCAGGTACACTACATGTGCTTTATTCAGGTGTTAAATGCTAATAATGCAAGTTTAAATGCCATTTTACGTGACATTTATTGCCATAATGAAAGCAGCAGCAGCAATAGTTCACCTGAACTTTAGAACTGTGACAAGCCAACAAATATCAGTCATTCAGAAAGAACATTTATATGTTAAAGAGTTTTAATATGTATTCATTATTTTGTAAAACTTACCATTTCGTTAAGAGTGCAGTGAGTGCACTATTCTGTGCTTCTGCATGGTTGTTTTTAAATATTTCTGTCATGTTGTGTCTGGTGCAGACATACCATTTCGTAAGTGAGTGCATATTCTGTGCTTTTGAAATGCTGTTTTTAAATTTCTGTCATGTTTCGGTGCAAACAGCCAAACTGCTTATCACTACAAATCTTTTCAAGTTGCGTGTTGTTGGGACACAGGGTTACATCGTAGCCTGCTCACCTAATGTTTACATTTGTAATATTTATATTATTTTCGAATTATTAATCACCTCATGTGAAACTCTGAATCTACATCTCATTTTGGAGGCTTCTATACTGTCCACTGGAGGTCACATTTTCAGTTGCAGAAGCATAATTGAGAGCCTTCACTACACCAAAAATAAATAATTATTTCTTAGCCACAAATGTTAAATAATATGCCAAAACATGCAAAATATAGCTGTATACATGCTCCTTTTACTCAACTAAACCTTTCTTTAAAAAAAATAAAAATAAAAAATCCATTAAAAAAAATTATTGCCATGTATCTAAAACTACGCACAGTAGCCTAATCTGTCCAGGCCAAAGGTCTCTCAGATCACTACTTAACTTCACATAAATGGGGAGTTAATCTCCTATTAAAGCAATGTTGTTGTATCAATGATAATTAAACCATATGAACAAAAATAAACATAAGCAAAAGAAAGCAGGTGAAAAACATACCGTGTGTGATAATAGAAGGATGTTCACACGCACACGGTAACGTTAGGCCCATAATCTGTTCTGTTCAAAGATTAGTTAAAACAAAAACAGGAACCGCTGCTGTTTACTTAAAGACATATTTATAAACATCTGGAGCTTTTGGAAGCCACAGGATTGTGGGTGCACAAGCATCACGTTTTGTCCAGTCTATTTCAAAGGGAACCGATCGCAGCAGTTGCGTTTCCGGGGAAGGTTACTTCACGCCAGGAAACAGGAGTGTGCATGCTTTTAAAACCAATTTTTGTCTGTCATGCTGCTTCTCGATTCTATGATGACATTTGCACGCATATTGGGCCATCTTTATTGTCGAACCCTGCTTTAAAAAAAAACATAATTTAAAAATGATCTTCAACCAGCCAAAGTGGCTAGTAAGAGTGTCTGTCTAATTCGCCACTGCTGAAATCTACCCGCATTTGGCGGGTTGGCGGAAGTTAATGTAAAGCCCTGGCTGTTTTCGACGAAGGCAACTCTGGGTGCTGAAATATAATTGGCTAAACTGGTATTGGGAGGGAAACCAAAACAAGGACAGATGTTTCGACACGAAACACACATTTTCAAAGAAGAATAACTGATTTTGGCTTTGTTTTTCAGATAAACAAATATGTTCACATAGCATGTTTCTTAAATATCTGCAAACGTAGTATGCTATTTTTATGCTTTAGAAGAGTCAAAAATTTAAAGCACCTTTAATAAAATTTTTGTGTGATTATTGCAGTCCTTACAAAACAATTAAACATATTCATATGAATATACAAAAAAAAATGGTTTAGTTATGGTAAGGAAACATTTATTTTATTTTACGTACACTAACATTCTATCACTACTCTGCTACCTGCCTGATATGTCAAATATGTTCCACAAACCAAAATATTGTTATGACTTTTCATCCTTGTTCATTCAAGTAAAGCAGCTTTGACATAATCTACATTTTATAAAGTGCTATAGAATAAAGGTGTCTTGCCTTTACTTAATGTCTATGCTCACTAAAACTGTATTTAATTGATCAAAAATACAGTAAAAAAAGAATAACTGTGAAATTACTGCTGAGTGGATTCTTGAACACTGTTGATTGGACATTATGTCTCAACAGATGTGATTGTGATTGGCTCTAATTATAATCGGTATACATGAGTGCTTACTCTGGAGAGTTTGATTGCTGCACATATCAAGGGGATTGCATACCAAACCTTCCATGCTACACAATGCCTCGCACCCCTTTGTACATTGTTTGCTGCACATTGCTAAGCAATGCAAACGGATGATGAGTGGCAGCACCATAGTGCATACCCTCACAGAAAACAATATTTACAATTCTAAAAGACATGGCATGACACAGCACTTCAACATGATGTACCTCTGTTTTTTTCCTGAGTCAGTATGTATGTCACTAGCTGTTTCTATCCATCTATTTTTATGTTCATGTAAAAAAAATGTATAAAGGAAATGCATATATGTGTAGAACTTGTCATGAAAATTTTGTGATTCACTTGAAAATTTGGAAAATCATGTGATTTTATTTTACCAGATCATGGTATAACAAAAATAGGCATGTGGAACAGAAAGTCATATTCATCCATTCATTTTCCTTCAGCTAAATCCCTTTATTCATCAGGGGCCACTACAGCGGAATGAACCGCCAACTTGTGCAGCATCTGCTTTACACAGCAGATGCGCTTCCAGCCGCAACCCAGGACTAGGAAACACTCTCACATTCACAAACATACAGTATGGCCAATTTAGTTTATCCAATTCACCTATAGCGTAAGCAATATTACTGCAGATACTAAAGATTGGTCCCACTCTTCCAAAAGCCACTGCATGTTCATTGTGTTTCGTCTTCGTATTCTGAGATGCAAGTAATTTTTTTGTGTAAGAAAAAGGGTCCACAGTGGCTTCTTCGACTGCAGCAAATTACATTTTTCTTTTTGATATTTGGCACCAGTTTATCAGGAAGAGACAATTTTGTTCTCTTTCACTCATTGAATGAAAAAATGTTCCTTAATTTTTAAAGATTTGATATTGCTTTTTTGCAGATAAATCAACTTTGAATGAAATCATAACATCTCTGGACAGAAGAATGTTGCTTACTCTAGTCTTTGTCCCCTGTTTGCCCTGTCATTCCAATTTCCATGCCAATTTAAGTTTGTTTAAATAATGAGGTAGACATGAATTGAAAGTCTGTGTGTGTGAGAGAGAGATGGGGGTCATTACCCTTTAATTAAAAACAAAATACTTCAGTGACAAAGTTCTCCCAAGTCCTATACTGGCACTGTAAACAAAACCCGTAAACTAGCTGTTTTCATGTTTTTATTTTTCCCCATGTTTTTATGGCACCCTGATCGGTCTTCCAACAACATTTTTTAACTTTAAAAAGTTTTAAAAAGAAACTTTTAAGATTATTAAAAGTATATATGAAGAGTTTGGTTTTTTGAAGAGCGGCATTTTTTGACATTTGGATTTTATTATTGGAAATCACTGTTCAGATGTACCTTAATCTATGTGTGAATTGCTGCCATTAATACAATTGAAAAATGCACATTTTAGGCCTAATACAAAATGTATTTTTTCACAAAACGCAATATCTGCCAGACCAGCTTCTTTACAAAGTGCGATAAAACGCTCAGCATCAGCATCCCCTGGGAGGAGAGTCATGTGCTCCGACGAAGTGCTCCGAGTTTGCTCATAGATTTAACGATAATATCAAAACATATATTTTTAAAAAGAGGATTAGGCTAACTAAAAAACGTTTACCATATATTTGTTTATACTGTAGGCGAGCTGTCAGTCACGCAGGGGACGGAACGAGGCGAGCTTATGGTGCGGACTGAAACAGAAACTGCGCCATCGCGGCTCTGCCTGCTCTGATCATACAGGTTTGGTTTTCAGCAGCGGTATGGAAGGAGCCTCCACTCTTTCTGTAACAAGCTACAAGTCGTTTATCAAATTAACTTAATCTTACTTTTCTAAATTATAACTAATCATAATTAGTCTGAAGCTGTTTGAGGATGGTTGAAACGATAAGCATCTTGCAGTTTGTTTGCTCTGACAGCTCAGCTGCAGGTAGCCTAGGAATAGTGGGCTTTTTTAATGCCCACTATTCCTACGTGAAGCATGAGCACACAGACGTCCGTACGTTGTTATCCGACCTTTTCATTCAGGGACTGCCCTGGATTACACACACACACACACATTGATTCATAGCTTTTACAGTAGTAGAATTTAGCCTACGGTGGATATATGGCGTTTTGCAAAAAAATATTTTTTATTTTTTTTATGTTAGGTTATACTGTGCACGTTCTGGTCAAAACTAAATCAGAATGTTATTATTATTATCCAATCGTTGTATATACGGTTTCATATATTTATGATGTATTGTTTTTTTTACCAATTTAAGATGTTTGACAAATGTTGAGATAAATACATGTTGCATTTTGGCATGCTTTTTGACTTGTTTTTAAACTATTTATAGACATAAAATTTAATAATAAATATCCTGGATTTGAAGAATGTGTGTCCCTGGCCCTCACTGAGCTCAAGTAATAGTTTAATGTAAAACAAATTGTGAATGAACTTGACTGTTGATATCCTAAATAAAAATGTCAAATAACCAACATTTTTTAAAATGGATATATCTCGTTTTGCAATGAAACTCTTCATATATCGTCTGGGTTGGTGTTGAATATTATGCTACAAAAACCTTGTAATAAATCACCAGCACATTTTCTTATTTCTTTATATATAGTTACTTTTCTAAACTGTAGAGTTGAACTTCCAACATGAAAAACCGACAGCAGAGATCAAGGTCCCATAAGGCAATTCACGACCATAAATAAACTGAAAACACAAATACGCAAATTTTTAATAAACAAAACTTTTTTTACAGTGTGTAAAAAAAAATCCTACTCACTTCTGGGTGATTTTTTCCCAGTTCTCCTTTATAAAATCCCAAGCATACAGGTAGCCAGCAAAGTCCCTGCAAACTGTGTGGATCACCAAAGGAAATTCTTGATTTTGAATCTCACTCCCATCAAGACTTTTCTGGAGGATCCTAAGACAGAAAGCCAAAATAAACTTGGTGTCGAGTGTGCTGACAGCTCAAAAGAATTTTCCATTCAACAGAGCAGATCATCCAGGCTTACCAAATGATTTTCCGTACATCCTGTGTGCTTGCCAAAGCTTCC
The DNA here is from genome assembly GCA_903798035.1 of Danio albolineatus. Taxonomy (NCBI): domain Eukaryota; kingdom Metazoa; phylum Chordata; class Actinopteri; order Cypriniformes; family Danionidae; genus Danio; species Danio albolineatus. The sequence goes on from CAIGQQ010004836.1 coordinate 1,357,165, forward strand.
AACATCTTGCGCTTCTCTGTGTCATAGATGGAGTGTTTATATGAGGCTAGAAGCTCATTCCATCCTTCATCTCTTTGGACAGCAACTTTGAAGACCGTTCTCATCAGATCGCTGGGAATCCTTAAAAAACATGCCATATAACAAGATGATCCTCTGTTTTTCAAGAAATATTGCAATGAGGAGTCAATGGCTTTATGGCCACATACACACTGCAGCTAAATTCAGTTGTCATTTCAGATTGTAGTCCTGTTCTTAACACACACAGACAAAATTAATTTCATGAGAATTCAGATATGACAAATGTATTAAAAAAAATCTACACAGTGTGTACAGAACTGAATCGAATAATTATATATTTATTATAAATTAGGTATCAATTATATATGCAAAGTTCAAAATCCAAGGAAAATCAGTTTCTTTTTTATGAGAAAAACAAAGCAAAAAGGACAAGCTCATAATAAAATCAAACCCAAATGTTTCATCCTGATATAGGCCAGAATAAAATTGCATAGTTTTTATATTAATTCAAATTTTAGGGTTATTCTATTAAAAAAAGGTTATTCTATAAAAATGTATAGTTTGATTTATAGTTTAGCTATTAAAACAAACAGAAACATTACCAAAAATGTATCTACAGCAAATAAAGCGTAAGTAAATTATTAAAGTAACTCAAACTAAACTAAATCCTTTTCTAATTTTCATATTTTAATGACTATATTTACTAGAAAGTATAGATGTCTTGTTCAAAGACTTTTATGCAACCACGAACATATTTGGGAGCCAGTGATGATTAACAAATGTTGCTTAATTAAACCAGGGTTTCTGCTAATATAAATGTCAAATTTAAGACTATTTTAGACCTTTTCAAGACCGTTAAGTATTCAATTTAAGACCTTTTTCACAATATCAAGAGAAAATGCTAAATCCCAAAATTAATTCATTAATAAATTTATTTAAATTGAACAGTACTAAAGACAGGTTAGATGCACCATCAAACTACAGAAGAAAAAAAAATCTTAAGGCTGATTTATAATTTCGCCTGGCGCCGCATTGCGCACCTCCTCTAACTGTGTGAGCACCTCACGAAATGGGCGAAGCTTTTATACTTGACACGTTCGCCAATGTGATATTCTTTATAATGGCAGGAGGCGGTCAAAAGTAACCCACCGTAAAGTCAGTTGGATAAACAGAGAAATAGAAAAGTTTGCGGAACTACGTCATATCATTAATATCATTCAAGATTTAACTAATTATTTTTTTATTATTTTTATAATTTATTATAATGATTATAAAAAGTTTTATAACCATTCAAGACTTTTTAAATCAAACTTTGACGAATCACTTTTGTTCATTTTTCGGACAGTTCTACCTATTAAATTTAAATATTAAATGACAACAGTACATGGGTTGATCTCCAATTGTTTTTTTTTTTTTATTATGGCAAGAAAAAAAAAGTGCACTTACTAAAAATACTGACTTTTTTCAGATTTTGCCCACTCAACAATTCACACAATACTGTCTGGCTAGTATCTGTCCTCTACTCATAAGCTAAAAAGGCAATAATGGTCCGACAATCCTGTCCATAAATCACAAATAAAGCCTAGAAATTGTGCATTAGTATACCGTAAACCAACTCAAAATAGGTTCAAATATTATTTTCCAGTTATCAAAGACATACTTTGTTACTTAATATTAGTTTGTGACTATTAAATTGTTTTAAATTCAAAATTGTAATATATACATCATTGTAAAACCTATGAATGGCGGTAAAACATATTCTGGAATATTAAAACCACCTGAGTCTCCACTTTTGCCATGGCATCTTTTTTTTTGTTTGTTTTTACAAAATTATTCCTCTGGTTTTTCCAAACTTTTACAAAAACTTTCCTGCTTTGCCACGGCAGTTGCAATTTCTAGCCAAGAAATATTGGTCATTTGGTTATCTCCATAATCACGCATGGACGGATCATAAAGATGTCTGTATAGGCGCACCTGTTTCAGACAAAATCTCTTCAAAATGATTCATATTCAACTTAAATCAAACGCGCTGCCGCGTGAACTGTTCACCCGAAATCTGCTCACTCCACCATGCCGAGCGCACCCAAAGCAAACCTCCACAAAACACAGCAATGCCGTCACATTCAAGTTTAGTAACAGAAAGCTGATTGGCTATTGCATGTTGGTCTCATTTGTAGTTATAATACCGCAAATTACATTTGGACTAGTGAAATAAAGAACTACAACACCACAAAAACCAAGCAACAACAACAAAAAAGAATTTAAATGAGCATTAGAGCATTAGAGCATTAGCATTAGCGTTACATGGACACTGGAAAAATAAGACCTGTGCAAAAATATTTTAGACTTTTTATAACACCGCGGAAACCCTGCAAAATAGACATGGCATCATTTCAAGAGCAGCTCTCTCCATTTATTTGCAGGTTACCAACAATAAGGCTCTCTCTCTCTCTCTCTCTTTTGCAAATCACATTAAGTTATTTCCTAATGAAGAGCAATACAAACAATTGAGTCAAAGTTCATGGTTCAAACACTTACTGCAAAGTCTTGTTTGAAGCCAGCCACTGATCAAACAGACGTCTGGCCTGTGTTGTGCAGTTTGGTCTGTTGAGAGCACATGCTGTCTCCAGCAAGGCAGAGCGAAGCGTCATATTGGACACAGAAGTTTCCACTTCCCACGACTGACCCTCCATCAAACTCCCAAAATGGTTAGTGATGTAATTCTTTAAAAGAACACATTTGAAAAAGATTTTAGCTCTAAATGCATTTTCGTAAGATAACACAGATTGGACTACAAAAGCTTTTTTTTTTTTGTACCGTCATTCTAGAAGCCAAATTCAGATCTGATCTTTTGTCCAGCAACCGGTAGATCTGACCAAGCTGAGAGAGCGCTTCAGTCAGCGGAGCAGTCTCTGTCTCATTTCTGATGTAATCCATGAGGTTTAGGACTTGCCTGAAGGACACTTTGCCCAATCTGTGGATGAAAAAATATTGAATCATTCAGCATCCCTAGCATACACCGCAAAATGCTACAGTAAAAATTTGTTTAACAGCAAGTTTCCTTAATATATACAGTGAATAATTATAATTTCACATTCCTAAAATTCCCTGCATTACTTTTATGAATTGTGTTGACATTACTATGGTTCTTTTTACTTTTCCTCTTGAATCAGGCACATTAGAGTTTTAAGTTACATCCAATGTTGATAAATAACGTTTATTGCATTACATTATGTGTGCTACCATGATGTGTGTTTAGCAGTTGTGTGAATGTAGCAGTTGTTCTCTGCTTTTCTGCTAGTTTTTTGTGATGAGCTTTGGTTCATCTTTCGCATTCACACACCGACTGATGATTTTGGTTTTGACTGTGTGACAAAGTTAAAGTGCGTAGATATTAGTACTTTAAAACATTGGTGACTGAAAATTTAGAAATTTATTTTACCTCCCCACCGTCTTTTAACAGTTAAATTCCTGTAATCGTATGGATTTATTTTTTTCAGTGTATAACAAGAGTAAGAATTCATTTTCAGTGTAGAGCAGTACAGAACATGCTTACCATATCTATCTGTGTAAATTACAGCTATAATTAGAAGGATAGTTTACCCCAAAATGACAAATGTCATGTTTTGTCAACATTTTCTCGACCTCAAATGGTTCCAAACCTATTTGAGTTTCTACTGTTGAACAAAGAACAGCATTGTGAGAATTGCTGAAAACCTGTAACCATTGACTTCAGGGCTTTACATTAACACCAGCCAACCCACCAAACGTGGGTATACTTTTGCTGTGGCAGGTTAGACAGACACTCCCACTAGCCACTGGCTGGTTGAAAATCATTTTTAAATTGTAGTTTTCTTAAAAGCAGGGTTCGACAATAAGAATGTCCCAATACGGATGCAAATGCGATCTTGCAATCGAGAAGCAGCATGACTGACAAAAATAGTTGTGTTGGCGTGAGTAAAAGAAAGCAGGAATACCAAATGAATGGATGATCACTCGCGCCAACATCTGATGTGATGCACGCCACTGTTTAAAACACATGAAACAACCGTGCCTAGAAACGCAACTGGTGTGATCGGTTCTCTTTCAAATAGACTAGACAAAAAGCACCCACAGTCCAGCTGCTTTCAAGAGCTCCAGATTTGTCTTTTTGTAAGCAGCACCGGATGCTTTCACTTTAACAATATTTTGAATAGATTATTAATTGCCCTAACGTTAATCGTGTGCGTGTAATCATGATCCTTTCATTATCACACAATATGTTTTTTTACCTGTTTTCTTTTTCTTACAGTTTTTTTTAATATGGTTTAATTATCATTTTTTACAATAACATTGCTTTAAAAGGATATTAACTTTCCATTTATGTTTAGTTAACAGGTGATCTGGGACCTTTAGCCAGGACAGATTACTGGGCATAGTTTTAAATACATGACAATAATAGTTTTTTAATGTCAATTTATTTTTATTTTTTATTTTTTAAAGAACTGTTTTGTTAAATAAAAAGTATACAGCAGTATTTTGCTTGTTTTGACACATTTAAAATTTGTGGCTAAGAAATAATTACTTATTTGTTTTTAGTGTGGTTAGAGATAAATTTGGTGAATCCTTAATTTAGAGCTCTGAAAAGTCATGTAAAATAAAAAGTAATTGCAACGCGACACTATGAAACCATGACCCATTTGCTCATGTTCATTGAGCAAGCTCATACACAACACACAAAAAATGAACTGAATGAGGAGGCATATGGACATAACACAGAATCTAAATCAAGTCATTTTAGCATGTCAAAGTCATATTTATGCATATAAAGAAAATATTTTCCCAACAACAAATTTGTGGTTAGTGAAAATGGCAAGTGGCTACAAATGTTGGAAAGCTACTGATTGACCTCTATATTAGTTGTTTTTCTGTGTTCAACAGAATAAATAATATAAAAAGGGTTTAGAACCACTTGAAAGTGAGTAAATAGTGTGTATATGTTCGTTTTAGGCTGATCTATCCCTTCAAAGCAATGGTCTCAAACTCAAGTCCTGGAGGCCAAGTCCAAAGCTCTGCAGAGTTCAGCTCTAACTCAGACCTGCTTAACAGTTTTTTGAAGTTTTGAACATGTTGATGACCGGTGTGTTTTTCTACGCCTACCGCATTTGTGGCTGTTTGACTAGGTGTGATGCATTCCAATCAAAAAGATAAGCTACAAGTGAAATTTACTTTAATTTACTAAAACTTTACAGTAAAAAGGCTGCAATAAAGAATTATAAAGTTATTTTATAATTATTAACAAATTACTTTGTTAATAATTGGGAGGAAGATGAAAACATGTTCACAAAATACATTTTCATGAATAAGGGGCCAATTACTACACGTCGAAAGTTGCTACATGACCAATTTGAAAAACTGGAGCTTCTGGAAATCAGAAAGAATAGTAATTATCTTAATAAATAAAAAATAGTTTAAAAGAAAAAGAAAAACGTCTCAAGGTTTCATAAAGTTAAATCACAAAAAGTAACTGCAGTTCTTGCAGAATAAGCTCTTTAAAATCTCATGTGATAAACTTTCTTCATTTCTTTAAAAGCAGATGTACCTGGAGAGAGCGAAGATGTTATTGATGAGAGCTGCTTTGTCTTCAGAGGGGAGGACATTCACGTCCACCTTCAAAGCACTAATCAAGTCACTCCATCCCTGCTCATCATAATGCACTATGTAGAAGCCATCGCTCCTAAAGTTGAACTTCAACCATTTCACCTGACCTGGAAGCTGTAACGACGCTGGAAATATTTGAAACAACAAACAACATTACGTTGCATATTTGCAGTAGCTGAAATGATCCTTCTGTGTCAGCACATTGTCACCTGCTTTGTCCTTGAGATGAAACACTTGCTTGCAGGAACGGAGCACACTACAGCTGTCATTAACATACGTCAGTGGAATATGCCACAAGCTGCTATGGACAACAAACATTTGTTCTTATTAATTCATAATAAATTTTTCATTAGATCAGTGTTTTGACTTTGATTGTTGAAACATCTGCCTTTAAGCAAAAAAGACTATCATTTAAAAAACAAATAATACTATTCTATCCCATTAGTTAAGGATAAGTAACATTTACATTTGTTTTTGGAAAATTTCTCAATGTACACTGATTTGAAGTAGGGCAGCACAATATATCGTTTCAGCATCCATATCGCAATGTGTGTGTCAAACAATAGCCATGTCGCAGGATATGAAATGTTGATTTGGTATTATAAGTGATCAGCACAACAGTTGAGAATGCATGAGATTTGTGGAGTCTTTGCAAAATATAATCATAACAGAGTAAAACTTAATCATTTACATGCATTTTAAAGGCATTTTAAAGAGAGTTATGTGACTAGTTTATTAGTATGGTGCATTTTTTATTTTATATAAGCTGGTTTCTACTGTTCATAATAGCGTTGCAAATATTTAGTTTATTTGCAAGTACTTTAAAATATATATGTTTAAACGATTGTCTTAAAGTTATTTCTGTTTTTTTACGTTACACTAATGCCTGTGACATACACTACCAGTAAAAAGTTGAAATCAGAAAGATTGTTTAATGTTTTAAAAGAAGGCAATTCTGCTCTAAATTGTGAAATATTAGTACAGTTTTGAAGGCAATTTTGTGTTAAATTGTGAAATATTAGTACAGTTTTGTAATAAACTGTTTTCTTATTGAATGCAGTTCAAAACAATCTTTTTTTTTTTTACATTATACATGTATTTACTTTCACTCTTAAAAAATGCATTGTGATGAATAAAAGTAAAGCCATTTTTAATGGTACTTGTGAATGGTACGGTACCAGTTTCCAAACTGACAACAATAATTTCTTCCCAAGTCGATCATGATATTAAAACATGTGAAACATTATGCGAGACAAAATACTAATCATGCTTAAAATTCATCTCTAGACCACCATAATTAATGACATTTTAAACTACATTTAAAAACAAATACCAGTTATTTGATATTGCAACAACATTTCACAGTTTTTGCTGCATTTTCTATTAAATAAATGCAGTCTTCGTGAGCAGAATAAACTTATTACAAAATCTTACTGACTCCAAACTTATGACTGGCAGTGTATCTGTGTTTCTTCTTTCAAAATTCAATTTTGACTTATTGATGGTCAGCTGCAACTTATTTTCCAGAAAATACAGCAGATAAAAATAGAACAAAGAGCCTAAAAAGGTTACTGCAAAAGCGGACAGATCTAATCTTGTCCTAATTTATTAGAGAATTGTTCACCGTAGCAGTAAAAGCACTCTCTCTACCTGTCATCTGTGCTGTTTTCGGCATTCAGAAGAAAGTGTTCTTGCGACAATGTCACTTGAGTGCCGCTTCTCTTGACTGTGACCAGAGGAAAGCCCTTATGAACCGTCCAGGTGTTCATCATCTCAGAGACATTTAGATTTTGTTTGCTCACCTACGGAGAACATGACAGTCAGAGCGTGCTAATAAATTAACAACACAGCTCATCTATCATTATGTAAAATATATGACACTGAGAAAAACAGTTGGTGAAAACATTGAAATGTGCCGTTAAATCTGGTTAAGAAAAGGTCTGACCTGGGAGAGACTGTTCCATAAGTCTTTGCTTTCTGTGTTTGACAGGTTATAATTTTGTAAGTATTCAATCACTCCTTTACGAAACTCCCCATCTCTGAGTGTTGCATTGAGCATCAGCAGTATTGAGGCTCCCTTGAAAGAAAAGGCAGAGCAAGAAACAAGTTCAGCTTCTGACAATAGCTATACCACGAAATTGGTAGTTTTCACAGGAATACCCCACTGGCAGGCAAAACATCACCAAGTCATGGGCTAAGTGATTTAGCCAAAAAGACTCATTAGTTGTACAGAGAGAGAGTTTTGAATTTATCACTGTATCAGCTTCCCAACATTTTATAAATATTACTTTTCTGTATTAACCAAAAATTCGAACAATAAAAAGACACTGACAGCAACAAATAACCCATAAATAGGCCCACATAGAATCTGCACACACAGAAATACGCATATTTTTAGCTCATCATTGAGTCTATTAATTTACTTGTGTAAATGTGTGTAAATTTATATTAATTCAGTTTTTAAATTAATTTCAGTAATTATTTTGACTAATAGAAAAGTGTTCATTTGATTTATTTACAATATAAATTGTAAAGTAATATTTTCTGTGTTTTAGTAGATCTATTATATGAGAGACGTGCTTTGTTTACCAAAGTGAATCTAGAGGGATTTGCAAGACATTAAATGAAATTTAAAAAGCTTTTGTTTTGTTTTTTTCATATATTATGTTTAGTTACGGGCGCCACGGTGGCCTAGTGGTTAGCACGTTCGCCTCACAGCAAGAAGGTCGCTGGTTCGATCCCCGGCTGGGCCAGTTGGCATTTCTGTGTGGAGTTTGCATGTTCTCCCCATGGTTGCGTGTGGGTTTCCTCCGGGTGCTCCGGTTTCCCCCACAGTCCAAAGACATGCGGTGCAGGTGAATTGGGTAAGCTAAATTGTCCATGGTGTGTGTGTGAATGAGAATGTATGGATGTGTTTCCCAGAGATGGGTTGTGGCTGGAAGGGCATTCGCTGCGGAAAACAAATGCTGGATAAGTTGGCGGTTCATTCCGCTGTGGCGACCCCGCATTAATAAAGGGACTAAGCCGAAAAGTAAATGAATGAATGAATGAATGTTTAGTTACAATATTACCAAAATAATTCAGCATAAATCTGCAGTTTTTAAAAAAAAAATTTTTTTAGAAGGAAGGTTTACTGAAGTCACTTCACAAGCAACAGGTAATTTATGACATACCTTCTCATAAGACACAGAGTCAAACATCTCTTCCACCTGCTCTGGTGTGCTCACAAAAGCAGACACTGGATGGGACGAGTTCAGCGCGTCTTTGGCCAGAGCTTTAAAACGCACATTTAAGAATTCAATGTCCTGGAAATGAAAGACACAAATATAGGCATTTTTCAATAACATCCATTCAAACAGGTTGTCTTTAAAGCTAAGAAATACTGGATTTTGTAATAAATAAAATGAAGCTTAAATTATGTTGTGATGATTTTGATAATTTAATTCAGAAATTTGCAAACAAACTGAACAACAAATGTATAAATCTCTTAAAATCAACTGCATTCAGAAAAGAAAAAAGACATGAAAAATAGAAAGATGTCAAGATCAAGAAATTTCTGCCTTTTGTGCTACACAAAAACTCACATATAGATCTCCTCTGAAATTCAAAGGCATTTATTCTAGAAAGCTTTGTTTATAAAGAGTAAAATAAAAAGAAAATAGAAAAAGTGACTATATATACAGCATAATCCAAAACAAAAGTATATTCCTCAAAGCTGGCTCACACTGTGCGATTTTTAATAATCCTCAATGATTGTAGCATGTCAGAGCGCACAAACAAGGCCCCCACAGTAAGATCTCAGCTGTCATAATGTCAGACTGAACAACAATGAAGACACGCTAAAAGAAGAAAACTCACCTGGAGTTTTATGTTGTCCAACTGTGACACTTTTACTATGCCGTGTTCTAAAATGATAGCTTACCGCAAACGTAAACATTCTGTATCGGCAATTTTGCACACAACATGCCTCAATAATAAAACCAGGAAGAATAAAACAGTTTTGACGTTTCCCGGTTGTCATTTCAATCGTTGCACTGATTGCATTTTCAGACTCTGCACTTTTATTGGTTCTTGGATTGATGCTCATCGCAGCTGTTGTTACACTGCAGGAAAGTGTCTGCAAACTTCTGACACTGCCAGAACTTAATCGAAGGGAAAATCTGATTGCAACAGCATTAAGCAGCTGTCTGTGAACATGTCAAATTAACGATCAGGTCACAGATTTTAGCCTAGGATTTCAGAAATCTTTTGGGACTTCCCAACTTTGTCTTAGACGACCAAATTGTGGCTGAAATCTCACAGTGTGAGCAGGGTTTTAGATGTAAACTTACTATATCAAGTTTTGGGAAGACATTTTCGATGGACATGTACTGCATGTAGGTTGCAAATCCTTCATTCAGCCAAAGATCATTCCACCATCTCATAGTGACCAGATTTCCAAACCACTGAAAAAAAAAAAAAGTATACTTGACAAAATAAACAAAGTATGGCTGACAAGCACAATTAATTGGGGTGGATCCTATACTTTTTTGAAAAAAAAAATAATAATAAAAATAATCCGTAAAATGTGCACAATAATCAACAATACTTTAATATACTTCAATAAAATTAGCTGTTAAAGAAATAGCTCACCAAAATTGTTTCATTCTGTCATCATTTTATGATGGCTAAGACCTGGTTAACTTTCTTAATTCTGAAAAACTATAACCAATGACTACCATTGTATTTCTTTCCTACTATGGCAGTCAATGGTTACAGGTTTTCAGCTTTCTTCAAAATAATCTTCTTAAGCCTTCAACTGAATAAAAATAAATAATTTTAAAAAATCATAAAGTTTGGAGCCACTTGAGAGTGAGTAAATGTTCGTTTTTGGTGAACTACTCCTTTAAGAACAATACTTCCCACATGTTAATTAAAAATAAGCTTGGAACAGGTAGACATAATTACCTTTTGAAAATCATGTGTAAAATGTGACTTTTAGTATCCTGTCATGAGAATGTTTTTTATAAAGGGAATTACCTGGTGGGCAAGTTCATGAGCAATGACGGAGGTCACTAGTTGCTTGTCAAAGAGAGAGGATTGATTGCCTACTAGCAAAGTTGTCTCGCGGAATGTGATTAGTCCCCAGTTTTCCATGGCTCCAGCAAGAAAGTCAGGAATGGCCACTAAATCTATTGATTTAAAAAAAGAAAGAAAAATCACTGCCATGTCAAGATTCAAGTTGCTTATTTGTACAAATGACATTAGCATGCTCATCTGGCTATTCTAGAAATCTAATAATCCTCGTTTGAAAAGTTTCCATAAGAAAAGGCGTTTCACCTAGTTTGCTTAAAGGGTAGTCTATCTCAAAGAACTTATTGTAGAACGCCAACAGATTACATGCCGTCTCCAAAGCATAATGCACTTGGTCCTTTTTGTCTGGAACTGCATACACTGACACCTGCACAACATATGAAAACATAAACTAGACCATTACGCTTCCATATTTTTCAAAACAAGACAATTTTGAGAGAAATACATACCATAGTTTTAGAGACGTTTTTACTGTGACTGCTGAATTCAGCCACGATGAACGCAACTAGGTAAGTGCTCATTTTTACACTACTCTCAAACTCATCTTGCTGAAGGCCATTTTCATTCAAATCCGTGGTTTTGATCTAAAGAAAAAAATGGACAATACAATTACAAAACATATCTATTTAATTAAATTCAATTCACCTTTATTTCTATAGCGCTTTTACACTGTAGATTGTGTCAAAGCAGCTTCAAATAGAAGATTATAGTAAATTGAAACTACAAACGAGATTCTACAAATGAGAATTTGCATGACTATAATTAAATACCTTAAACAAAGCTTAAAAAAGTTGAAAGAACTGTGAAAACATGTTTACATCATTTTTATAATTAAGATGTATTTGTAATTATTTATTTTTTAATATTCTTTAAAATTAGACGGCTAAAGCAGGCTCAAATGCATTAATACATTTTACAACCATTACCTTATTAGCAACACATTCATTTTATACATTACCGTTCAAATAAATTAAAAAAAAGATCAATAAATGGATGAATGGACATTTACATATAAGCACCTTGGGCATATTTGAAAGGCTGATGTATTTGGCTTCTCTGGTCATTTTAATTACAAAAGTTGATTTAAAGGCTGGCTCATCGAAACAAGGGAAAGCTTTGCGGGCTGCCAGAGGCTCAAATTGAGTAGCGGCCAAAACTCTAGAAGAAAGATATTGTGAATTAGAGAAAGTATCTTAGAAGCATAAATATTTAACAAAAGCAGAGGTAATTATTAATCAGTACACAAAAGTTAATATTTTTTCTAAATTTTCATTTTCTGGGCTGGCAGCAAATACCTCTTTGTACCAGCTGTGTCGACATAGGAGCTGTTGTAAAAGCCATCGTAGCTGTTGGAGAGGTTTGCTTTGTAGGAAATCTTCAAGACGTATTGCCCCTTCTTAAGATCTTCTGGAAACTTAATGGCAATCTGCTGCCATGGTTTGTACTCCAGGAAGCGGTATTCTTTATCTTCAAAAGTGACCTTGATTATGTTCATATCTGAACTGTGTAGAACAATATTCTTCGTCTCGTGCAAGACTTTAACTACAATGGACACATTGCCTTGAAAGGTCATTGAGTTCAAGTCAGGATGGAGTGAAATATTATAATGCACAGGATGCACGCTGAGCGGCAACCTCAGGTCAGTCCATGGGAAAAGTTCTCCGTTTGTGGAAATCGGATAGATGCTGCCCATGCTTGAGTTGCTCTTCTGACAGCCCTTCTTGGTGAAAGTGCAGCTTGGTACAAAGTAGATGACCATGAACATGGAGACCACCAGGACCAGGATAAGAATGCCTACCGCTGTAGTCTTGGTTGAAAGTGCTGAGCATGACCTAGAAGGCTGCTGGCACGTGTAGGATGAGGCAGCACTGCGTTGGCTGGAGCTGCGGTTCATGAAGGACATGCCAAGAAGACGGGCAGAGGATTCATAATCTTCCTCGTCTTCATCCATGTCGTTTTCTCCAAGACCTCGAACCAACAGCCGTGAGCTGCGGGGCTCATAGGTTACATCATCTGAGTCGATGTGATAGGATGGGGACTCTTTTGCCAAATCCACCACATCTGGCTCTTCCTCAAACATGGTGTTCTCGATCATGTTCCTGGGCAGTGGGGCTCTTTCTGTAGGTTACAGAATAGACAAGTAATTACAAGTAATCCATGCAAACAAAAAAAAACTAAATAAATAAATTGGTTTAGAACTTAAGTAATATGTAATCAAATTAAAATGACACTGGGAAACAGTATTAAACACATGAGGAAAGGGAGGTGTAAAAAGATATGTAAAGCCCAGACAGCAGCTGAAATTTGCCAGTAATTACAAATCAAAAGTTGACTCTTGCCAGTGTAAATGAATACTACTGTAACTGAATACCAACACCTACATTACCAGGATGATGACAATTAAATCAGGGTAGACATTTCAGCAAGATGATCCAAAATACAGCCAAAAAACTCAATTGGTTTCAGAAAAGAAAATAAGCTGCTAGAGCGGGCCATCCAATCATCTGACTTGAAGCCAATAGAAATTAAGAACTAAATATCAGAGTTCATAGACTAGACCCACAGAACAGTCAAGAAATGATGACTCTTGAAGGATGGGAAAAAATGTATGCGACTTCATTCTCAACATAAGAGGTGTCTTATAGGTATCAGTACCAAAAAGCCTTTTATACAAAGTATTAAATACATTTTAGTAGTTCAGTACTTTCTCCTAGTGTAGTGTCAATGTTATTATACATCACATCATTTTGGATAATATATATTTATTTATATATATATATATATAT
>CAIGQQ010004836.1:1375681-1388256 GCA_903798035.1 Danio albolineatus
GAATGGCAGGATAATTATATTCAATGTACCTTGACAGTTTTTCGGAATCCTTGCTGCTTGTTAAAGCTGAAAGAAATTTGCTCTTCTCTGTCTCACACATGGAGATGCCATACTGTGTGAGAAGGTAGACCCAACCGCTGTCATCCTGAGCTCCGACCATGTAAACTGTCTCAGACACATCAGTGGGTAGGCTGTATAGGTTGAAAATCAATGGTCAATGTTAAGCAATCATTTCAAATTAGAATAATATAGGAAGTCGTGATTTGCACTAATATGTATATTTTTGTTTTGATGTTTTATTTTACATTCGTCCAGAAACAAGCGTTTCAGCTCAAAGCCTTCCTCAGTGAGTAATTCACTCCCACCGTCCTTTTTTTCAAATCACTCTCTTTTCGAATTTCCCTTTATAATTGTATAAAGCAGATCTTGAATTTACAATGTAAAAAACAATAATCATTTTCAGTGCTCAGCATAAATGAGTACACTACCTTTTGAAAAAATTTTTTTTTATCCTTCTCCCAGTGAACATAGACAATATATTTTAGTTCATTTGAACAACAGTTTTATAAAAGTTATTTTCATAAAAATAATAGATTGGTCATATCTGGTTTAACATCTTTATGAATAGAAAAATAATACATTTAAATTCAAATGTGTATGAAAAAAAAATACAAACATCAAAATTTCAACAAAAAGTTATATTTTTAATATTTCCCCCGATTTCTCCTCTATATGTCATCTTGTTATTTTGGGTGTTATTATTTTTGTTAGATTAGTTTCAGTTTTGGCTTGTATCTAATGTATATGCACACGTATATTATTGTATACCATCCTATGTAAAATATTAATTTAAAAGAGAGATTTGTGAGTATGACAGCATATTTCTGATGGTTTTTATATTTTTCTTTTACATTGTTTTATAATTTAAATAAAAAATATTGATGACTGTCTGTTTCAGTTATTGCTTATGTATATGACTTTAAATAATCTATTTGTTAATTATGGAAATAATGTACTGTATAATATGGATTTAATATTCCACAGATGTAGTATACTGTGGATGTAATATTCCATACGAAAAAATTTTTGTCCAATGAAAATGTGTTCAATTATAAATGAAAGCAAATTAAGTGTGTTTTGATAATTAAAATTTGGCTAATAAATGATGAAATCAGTGGGCGTCATGGTAGTGCAGTGAGTTGCATGATCACCTCACAGCAAGAGGGTTGCTGGTTGGAGCCTTGCCTGGGTCAGTTGGCATTTCTGAGTGAAGTTTGCATGTTCTCACCTTGGGTTTTCTCCGGGTGCTCCGGTTTCCACCAAAGAGTCCAAAAGTCCAAAGTTATGTGGTATAGGTGAATTGGGTAGGCTAAAACATCCGTAGTGTATATGTGTGAATGAGAGTACATGGATGTTTCCCAGAGATGGGTTGCAGCTGGAAGGACATCCGCTGCGTAAAACATGTGCTGGATAAGTTGGCAGTTCATTCCACTGTGGCGACCCAAGATTAATAAAGGGACTAGGCCGAAAAGAATGAATGACTAATGACATCAGTATAATTAGTAATTTTACAAGAGAGGGAATGAAGAGGGTGTGAATTCACCTACATACTGAGGAAGGCTTTGAGTCGTAGGACTCTATTTTAACGATCTAAGCACAAAGTCTAAGAGCCCTATCACACACCCGGTGCTATCAAACATCTATCATTCAATTCCTCAAAATAGCAATGCACCAACAATGCACCTTAACAACCTCCTTTTCAGACCAGCACATTCATGAGTTCACAATGTGGCACAAATGGATTGTGCTGGTCTGAAAATAGCAACAAACCGTGCCATACGCAGGTGTAGGATAGGGTGTAACGTTTATGTCTGTTTTCTGACAAAAGTCAAGTAAAATATAAAACAAGAATATTCGTATGAGTGCGAAACATTACTTTCTGTATTAGTAATCTAACAGATCAACACACCAAGTAAGTAACAGTAATGCAAGAGCAAAGTGCAAACTAACATTGTTGAAGGAAGAAAAATATGACATATAACGAAAGAGTGTCAATATTGTGATGTGTAATATGAGTCACCTGATTGTACCATTGGATTTCACCCAACTAACAAAGAGTCTTTTAGCCTTTTCCAAACAGGGTGGATAATCGAAATCACAAGCGAGAGAAAGAACGTCTTCACGCAGTCTCCGGTCTGACACCATTCCGTCATCGCTCCACGACTGCTTATCAATCACGTCTTTGAAATACTGCAAGATGTACGTCTGTAGGACAAAACCAGACATGAAGTGGCCTATATGTGCACATAAAAAACAAAACAGTTCCAGACGAGAAATCTCAGAGGATCTCATTTGGCTGGGCCTTAACAAAAATGACTCTTTTGACGGATATTTGGAGGAACGAGGACAGCAAATTCAATTAGGCTCCAGGAAATGTTTGTGTCATACCTTCAAATTATGAGTAACGTCAGCTATCTTTCTCTTTTCAATGAGTTTGTAGAATGATTGCAGATAGCCAAGGCCTTGCAGGAGAGGAACATTGTGGGTCTCAGACTTCAGGTAAGCAATCAGATCTAAAGCTCTGTCTAGAGACAGTCGTCCCGCACTGAATATCATGAAACACAGGAAATATCAAATAAATAACAATGAAAATGATCTCAGGATAATACAATTATGCCCCTTTTGCTAATTATAGAATTTCCTGTTTTCCGTGTCAAAGAAGACTCACGTGACGAGCTGGAAGGCATTATGAATGAGACTGGCTCTGTCCTTGAACGTTAGAGCGGTGTGGTTCACTTTCAGCAGTTCCGTCAGTGCATTCCAGCCCTCTTCATCATAATGAACAATGTAATATCCATTCATGTCAGTGTTGAGCTTCACCCAGTCAACGTGCTCATCCAGCAGCAAAACATCTGGATTCAGAGATTGGAAATAGGTAAAGTGTATTTTTCTTTAGTCATGAGCTAGCATTTTAGCGTATGTGTGATTGTGCTGTAAGTTGTAATATAATGTAATGTAATGTGTATTTATATAGCGCATTTATTGTGTAAGGCCATACACCCAAAGCGATTCACAATCATGAAGGGGGTCTCTCCAGAAAATGTCAGTGTCAAGTAAATTTGCAACACCAATTCAGCTAGCAGTCATGCTAACACTATTTTGATGGTTCTCTGACAGTTCTGACTATAAGTAACTTTGTAAGTACACGCAATTTGAATTTTATGGAAATAACCAAAGTAATTTAAAATAATGTCTAAATCTGCATTTCGAAAGAACCATACATCACTATGTTAAATAATCAGATGCTAGGAAACAAAGGAATAAAGGAAACTAAATTAGTAACAATAGGTCAGCTAGAAATCATGCTAACACTTTATTTTGATGGTTCCTCAACATATCTATCAACTAGAAGTAACTTTGCAAGTACATGTAAGTTGGAATTTAATAGAAAATTAAAATGTAAATAATTAAAAACTAAAACTGAACTAAAGCTAATTGAAATAAATCTTATCAAAAAATAAAAGATAATTTGAAAAACCCAGTTAAACATATCAAACGGGATTAAAAGTTAAACTAATCAAATTAACTAAATAAACCTAAAATATAAACATGCAAAACCATATATAATATCAAAATATTAATAAAGCTTTCAAATGATATAATTGTGTTAAATTGAATAATTGGTTCAAATAATAATGCTGTCACAAAGTGTGAATTTTCAACTAAATAGTTTTGAAACTCAAAGCAAAAATGTCAATTGTAACATACAACTGTATCAAACTGTTTTTATGGCTAATATGCTATGCTACAGTATATGATGTTTTTACGAAGTTTTACCCTTTTTTAAGTTTTAGTAAACTTTTACCCAGACAATGTTTCAAATAATGTCTAAATCTGCATTTTAAAAGCCCCATACATAATTATGTTACATAATAAAGAGAGCAAAGGAAACTAGGTCAAGTTAAACAAGGCAGGAAAATGGGGAACAGAACAAAAAGTCTATGACCGATGTATACAGTATGCATATAATACATTTTTGCCATCTCTTACCTGATTTTTTGTCCAGTATGTGCTTGACTTCATGGTCAGAGTGGCTTGTTTTATATGTCAATGGGATGTGCCACAGGTAGCTATGACAATAATTTATAAATAATATTGGTAGGGATGTTATTTCTGATATTAAAATTGTTAAGCAAAAGACTGTGACAGCTCCAAAATTAAACACGTGTTAAGTAGTTACCCATCTTGAAGCGAATGCCATGAGGGATCATCAGGCAGCACTATCTTCAAGAAACGCTCTTGTCCGATATAAAGTTTCCTCCCCTGCCGCTTCACCGTGACCAGCGGTATGCCCTTTTGTAGAGTCCACGTATTCATCATTTTCTTCAGGTCAACATGCTCCCCAGCAAAACGATACTGCAATGTAAACATTTATCCAGACTGTTAGGTATGACCCTAAAGTTATCATTTTAAAGTTTTTGGTGCTGTTAATCCAATATTTCATTTATGATTTGGCATCTTTACCGCATTTTTAGTGGCTTGAGTACTGCTGTAACAGTATTCTCCTGCTGTAAATTCCTCCTCAGAACAGGTCTGTACACAGAGCGTAGAGAGAGCGTGAGTTTTTGTTTAGTTAGTACTGAATTATAATTGTATAAGAAGATGCAGTAAATTAAGAAATGTCATACTTTAATAAGGCTGTCCCACAGATCTTCATTTCTGGCATTGCTGTAACTAAACCTCCTAAGATATCGAATTATTCCACTCTGAAAGCCTTCATCTGTCAGGAAATGCCTCAGCATATGGAGAATACATGCTCCCTAAAATGTTCAGCAATAGTGAAAAATAACAATTATTATTTTTTTGTTTTGAAAAATAAAGAATAATAATAATTCAGCAAGGCCATTCACCCTCATCTGCAAATGAGAAAATATTTTAAAGGGCACCTATTTTACCCCTTTTTCAAGATTTAAGATAAGTAAACGGCAAACGTGACAGGATACACATCAATATCCACTGCTGAATGGATATCCGTTATGTAATGTACAAAATAACCTGTGGTGATGAATTACATAGCAATTTTACTGTCTTTACTTTATTACAAACATGCAATGTTCACTGTAAAATATGCAGGGTTCCACACAAATCATTGATGTTGACCCAGCACAAATCGATTACGTTAACTTAACACTTTTAACAAATTTATGTGGATTGAACATAAAAAATTGAGTTGATCCAATGAAATCTCAAAAATTGTGTTGTTTCAGCTCATTTTAAATAAGTAGTTTGAACGATCATTCAAGTGTTTAGAAAACATTTTAAACTTGTAAAACTCAGGCCCCGTTTACACTAGTGTGTTTTAGTTTTAAAACGGCGTTTTAACAATAAAATGATCCGCGTCCACACTAGCGTTTCACCCAAGCGTCTCTCAACAGATCTCCGTCCACACTACACCACCAGAAACGTATATCACGTGACCATTCGTGCACTCTAGGCGTGCGCATTCAAGTATAAACAGGAAGCATGTGTCTCGCTCGGCATTTGGTTATTGTTAGTCAACAAACGCTGGTTGAACGATGAACGTGATGGCAAAGAAAGCAAGAGAGGTCTTTTTGAGGACAGACAACGAGGTTGAGTTGTTACTTAAATTAAAAAATGAATATAAAACATCTATGGCTATCGAAAATAAAGTGTTTACAGTGAAGACTGGTCCGCTGTCTTTCTGTGAAGTTTTAGTCATGTGCGCTTGACGAATAAGGGAAGGATACGCAATGACCCAAAAGCCCCAATCACGTAGCCAATCTCAGCAGCCACGCCTCCGTTTTCAAAGATCTCCGTTTCCCTCCATCCACACTGAGACGGAGAAGCAGCGTTTTAGAATGAAAACGGCCTCTCCAGCATTTCCAAAACACTTCGTTTTCACGCCTCGAAAACTCTGGCGTATTGTGGACGGATGGCGTAACCGTAGCAAAACATTTTAAAACGAAAAACGCACTAGTGTAAACGGGACCTTTGATGATGCATTTGATGATGATTGATGATCACAGAGAGCTGAACAGATCTTTTAATCCCAGTTGCTTTGCACACATACTGTTTTATGGATATGATTATATGCTTTAATTCATGTCAATACACGGCTGTCAATCAATTCGGCTCATAATCTGAACTCCTACGTCACGTTGCAGTGGGCCTCAAAATGGGAGAGATTTGTATCCTTTTTATTCATTCCTTCTATCATTCAAATTATAAAAAAAGTGTTATTGTGTTTCTATCACTCCAATATTACAATGGACACACTATACCTACACACAGTTCTGTCCAAACAGGTTACAAAAGATGATTTTTATCATACAGTAGGTGCCCATAAGTACCATAAGTACCCCTCTTATGATACTGAATATTGGATATTGTGAATGTAATAGGTGAATTTAAAAGAGCAATTTCTGAATTGTCTGATAGAGCCATCAATAATTACAGTGTTCTTCTCAAAAGTATGTAAACTTGCAAAATGGCAGTTTAAGATGTCATTGGCAGGCTGCAAACAATATTTGACCATCAGAGAAAGATTAGATCCTTAAGCAAAAATTTCAGACACTAAAAGAAAAGAGCTGATAATTCTGTATTTTATAAAAAAAAAACATAAAACAGAATAAGGAACCTCAAAAATAGGATAATATGAGGGCATACCTTTTCATATGACACAGTATCAAACATTTCCTTGATCTGAGTTGGATTCTCGGCTAAACTGGAAATTGGCCTGGATGAATTTAGAGAATCCCGTCCAATAGCTCCAAAGCAGGTGTCCAGAAAGTGGTCCTCCTAACACACCAAAACAAAGGCCTTGTGAGACCTTATTCAAAATCTATAGTAGAATTAATGTCACATTTATTTATATTGAGGTAGATATTAAGTTATTTCGTTGTCACTTGCATTGCAGGCAGTTTTGTGTTTTATTTTGCCCCACAGTAAGTTATTGATGCATTGTATAGAGAAAGACATTTGAAGGTTGGACATACAACTTTAAGCTCTGGATAAACTGCCTCCACCGACACAGATTCCATATAGCGGGCAAAGCCTTCATTCAGCCATATGTCATTCCACCAATCCATCGTCACCAGGTTCCCGAACCACTGGAGAAATATCACTTTTAATGTCACTGGACTATAAACAATTGGACTGCTCAAGCACGGTAATAACAGATGAGGCTTTTGAGAATATGTTTTCTAAGTAACCTGATGTGCCAGTTCATGTCCTATCACCATTGTAACCCAGAGTTTATCAGAGGCTGATGAGATGTCAGGATCATACAGGAGTGACGTCTCTCTGTAAGTTGTCAAACCCCAGTTCTCCATCGCGCCTGACTGGAAATCTGGGATAGCTATCAGATCTGGCACACATCATGAAATAAACAACAAAGTCAAAACCCAGAGGTGCATGCTATAACTTATGCATGGAAACATCAGAGGGAAAGGTAAGGAAAACGCAAGCTGCACTCACCCAGTTTTGGCAGCGGATAAAGTATGTTGAAATATTGTTCATAAAACTCCAAAAGCCTCAAAGCAGCCTCCAGAGCATAGTGTGTCTGGTGCCATTTCTCTGGAACGGCGTAAATAGAAATCTTTGGGAGAAGACAAAATAGCTTTTTTCAAGATGCATTTCTCACACGAAAGCCTGCGACGAAAACACCATACAAAGCAGAAGAGGGCTTTTGGGTTCACATGCTTCTGCTTCATGTTGTTTAATCCTGTCTAGTTATACTTACATTAATTCCAGTTGCAGTTAATCCACTAACAGATTTGAAGTCACAGACAATGAAGGCCAACAGGTATGAACTCATTTTCACACTCGCTTCAAAGTGGTCTTCAAACAGACCGTTGCTGATTTCTACAGTTTGTTCCTGTAAAATATTTAACATATTCAACATTCTAAATGTATTTTTGGTAACACTTTTCTTGAAGGGGTGTTCATAAGACTCTTATGACTATTATTATAATCATGATATGCCACATTCATGTTATAAATACAAATGAAATTTTATGCATACTTTTGACAGCTCAGTCATGCAATTTTCAATGCAAATATGACATTGTTTGAGATGTCTTTGTTATGACAATTTGACATTTACAAAAACATTATAAACTGTCTTTTTCATGTAAACTTGACATTACCAAGACAACAGAACTTGTCATAAATCGGTCATAAACACATTGCCATGTGGCCATTATTATGTCATGAACATTCTGATAACTTTTTTTCAGTGGAACATAATGATAGCCATTAACCAAGTTTGCCAGTGAAATTCTCAGTAAATATATTAATATCAATGCATAATTTTATAACAGCGTCATTAAGATTTAATGACACTGTAATTCAATTTGTACCACTGTTATTGAGGTAAATATTATGATAATAATTAAGATAAACAAATTTTAAAAACACTTCATGACAACAACTCATCATGTTTATGACAGATTTATGACAAGTTACATTGTCCTTATAATGTCATATTGTCATGACAAAAGCCATGTTTCCATCCACCTACTTTTATGTGCATTTTGGATATGCACATGAAAATGGTTGATGTAAACGCCAAGATGTGCACAAATTCTGAAAATGCTAAAAAAAAACACATATGCGCCTAACTGAGCAGGATAAACTTTCTTTTCGATAAGAAAAAAAATGTGCAAAAACTATAATGGAAACCAAACAAATTCCAGCATGCGCATTAAAAAAGACATGTGATTTTTCAACGCTATGTCACGGCAACTTGTAACTTTTTGAATTAGTAGTAAATCGTATCAATTTGTTCAATCTAATTCATACAATTCAGTATGATTTGCTCATCACCCAATGACAGTTGGGATTAGGGGTGGGCTTACGCCTCCTTTTTAAAATGGTACATTTTCGTATGACTGAACTTGCCACTAATTAGCCACTAAACTGACTAAATGTAAAATACTTATGATTTTTCGTAAGATCAGGCTGGATTTTGTTATAAGAGATCATGTGATGATAAAAACTTATGTTAAAGGACAAACCAGCAGGCTGACCACACTGTAAAACATCTGAAATGTTGTTTCGGTCGTTCTAAAATGCCCGTAACCATTTCAGTATTAGTATTATTATATTATTAGTTAACTCCAGAATTATCAAGAGTGTCTGTGCTCTGCGTCTGATGCCTTCAAACGCCACCATGCGTTCATTACATGTCGACATTTGTCTTCTGAGGTGCAGTAATTTATTAAATAAAGACAAGATTCACGTACCTTCTCCTACCACAGTAAATTAATATTTTACTATTGATGTTTGGCGCCAGTTAATTAGGAAGTGATGATTTTGTTCTCTTTGACTCATTGGATAGAAAGTTGCTTTATTTGCATGTCTTTTATGTGATATACCAGTTTTGCGTATAAATTTAATTTGCATCTTTGGATGGAAACATAGCTATAGACATCTCAAACAATGTCACCTTTGCATTTAAACAGACCTAAAACATGCATGAAACCTCATTTATACTCATAAAGTATCTTATGAACATAGTCTTATGCAAATCCTTTTAAAGAAAAGTGTTACCACATTTTATTGTTAAAATAATCTCCAGTTTAATATATTTCTTTCAAAATTGTTGCAATTATTATTATTAATATTTAAATGTTCTCCAGCTTAATATGTTAATCCTATTATTATTATTATTATTATTATTATTATTATTATTATTATTATTATTATTATTATTATTAAACACAGTTAAATAAATGTTTGTGTATTTTTGTAAATTTTTTAATGTGATTTATTCAATTGATTCCAAAAATGGGGATATAAACAAAACAAGCTTACTAAAGGCATGTTCGACAGAGCAATGTGTGATGGGCCTCTTCTTATTCTGACAGTGTAATTAGCTTTAAAAATGGGCTCATCAAAACACGGCAGCGCCATCCGGGCAGATGTGGGTTCAAAGTGGGTGGACGCCAAGACTCTTAAGTAAAGGAAAATAAACCTGATTGATTATTTAGCACTGATTTACAATTTATGTATGCATTTCTTGCATATTATTGCTTTCTACAATGTTACATTAAGCAGTTTTAACCACATAGTACCTTGTCTCTCCTGACTTGGTCCTGTATGTGCTCTTATAAAAGCCATAGAAGCCATCACTCAGCGGTGCGCCAAACTCCAGATACAAGAAGTATTTTTCCCCGGAAGTGAGGATCTTTGGGGAGAAGATGGCGATCTGCTCATGTAGAGGATACTCGAGTACAGACAGTGTTTTATCTGACAGATGGGCTTCGTGCTCATCTAGAACAGTGGCGGTGTAGATCTTCAGGTTCTTGCTGTGCAGCACCACCCAGTTTGTGTTGTTTTTCACATCGATTTCGATCTTGACGGATCCGCTGAAGCTCAGTGTGGTCAAATTGGGATGGATGAGAAGATGATAGTGTACTGGCACTATGTAGTTTGGCAAACGCACTTTACTCCATGGGAAAGGAAGGCCGTCTGTGGCCAGGTTATCACCAGCTGGACTATTGCTTTCAGAGGACTGGACATGACAGTGTGCCTCCAAAAACAGCAGGATTAAAAACAGCAGACGCATCATGAAAAATAACTTGTAGTCAATGTTTGGTAAAGTAAATACTAACGGTTGGATGGAAGTCACTGTAACCTGCAGAGAGAAATGTGAAGTTGATGATCACACAATGTGTAAATAATGTAACTTTTCTTTGATTTTACTATTCTTATAACTAGGGCCTCACAGCAAGAACGTCGCTGGTTCAAGTCTCGGCTGGGTCAGTTGGCATTTCTGTGTGAAGTTTGCATGTTCTCCCCGTGTTGGTGTGGGTTTTCTCTGGGTGCTCCGGTTTCCCCCATGCGCAATAGATGAATTGGGTGAGCTAAATTCCGTAGTGTATGTGTGTGAATGTGTTTCCCAGTGATGGGTTGCAGCTGGAAGGGCGACCTCTGTGTAAAACATATGCTGGATAAGTTGGGGGTTCATTTCGCTGTGGCGACCCCAGATTAATAAAGGGACAAAGCTGAACATAAAATGAATGAATGAATAACTAGGGCAAGGCAAAATCTGTGTTTGTTGCTTATTCTACATCATTCATTCATTTTCTTGCTGTGAGGCGATCGTGCTCCTCACTGCGCCACCTTGCCCCGTTTACTCTTCATTGTTCGTTAATGTTAGTTGATGAATTGTTGATGAAAATACAGTTGGTAGGCCTTGTTAACCAGTAAGGTACTGACTAATGTTAACAGGTACACATTTAGATTTTAATAATCCATTACTGAATGTTAGAATTAACAATTATGATTCATAACTGCTGTACAGGTATTGTTCATTTTAGTTCAAGTTAATTCACGTATTTACTAACAAAAACTAGAGATGAACAATACAACTGTGAGTTTATAGCACTACGTTATTTAATATAATAATATTTAATAAGTATAATCTATATTTATTTTTAGAAATTTTACATTTCTGATAATTATGTCACACCAATTATCTCGGTGTCTGAGAAATACGTTATGTGTCATTTGAATATTAACTTTGACAAAACAATATTTCCAAAATATCCTGTAATAAGAAATGTACAAACTTGTACTAATTTGACTAGTTTAAATAATGCTAACATGGCAACGTAGCATATCCACCAGCATTTAAATAAAACAATTACCTAGCCTACAAAATGATAAAATATGATAAATAATAATAAAAAACACATTAATTAGAAAGTAAACACATTACATTATACACTAATTTAACAAATTTTGTCTCTGGTTTGCTACAGTAGAATGTTCAAATACACATTTTATCGTAACATTGGTTGAAAATGTCACATTAAAGCACTGTTAACATCCTAGCACATGTTAGACTGCCCACATTTTGACTTAAAACAAAGACTTACATATTCTTAAAATAACACGCATGGTAGTGCTGCGCGCTCTGTTGACCTCAGTCAGCAATGTGAGAGAGCATGTTCACGGTGTACATCGACATCTGCTGTATACAGATTACAGTGCAAGCTAGCTGTACGTTTGGGACACTATGATGTGGTCTCTGCAGTAGAACAACAAGCATCTACTAACAGCGTCAGTGAATAACATGTTCATTTTAACCGTTGTTTTAACCGTGTTAATGTCTTTACCTGAATTTCAGCTGGATCATTGTGTCGATGCTTTCATTTTCCCTTTCACTTGTCCTGCCCACAGTTCCTGGTTCGCAGCAGCAGCGGTAGTGGATGGCATACAGACACTGTCAGACTCGGACTGAGTGTGTGCATTCATTGGACAACGCGAGCCAGAGAACACAGGACTGACCTCCAGCCATCAACGCGGACAAACATACAGGTCATGTTCGAGAAGTAAACACGCCAGCCCACTGCTGCCACACTACAAAACACTGCGGATGTTTTTGTTATTTTGACTGTTATAAAAACAGTTCACAGTGCTGTAAGTACAGTAGCCTATTTTATATGACAACAACGAATAGTATTATTATTATCACTCACTATACTTTGTCCCTGATTAATTATTATTATTATTATTATTATTATTATTATTATTATTATTATTAT
>CAIGQQ010004836.1:1400056-1410499 GCA_903798035.1 Danio albolineatus
TTTTTTTCTTTTTTATGCACATACTGAAAATTGTTCAGTGAAAGTGTTTCCATTATAGTTTATGCACATTTATTTTATAATAAAAAGTTACTCAGTTATGTGCATAAGTGTCACGTCTTGCATTGTGTGCAGGGAATAAACAGAGTTGAGGATCCAAATTCAGCCAACAAAATATTTATTTTGAACAGAACTGAACAGGACAGAACAAAACAAAATAAAATAAACAACAAAAGAACATGCAGACATTATGCAAGTGACTTAAAACTAATGACAACAAGGGCTAAGACAAGAGGGCATACATGCTGTGACAAAAAAGGGGATAATGAACAATTTAGATAACAAGAGAGTTGAGACAACTAAAAACCAAGACAACTAATAGGGATGATTAAGGAAAACAGGAGGGCTAACGTAAATGGGTGTGACATGAATAAAACTAAACAGCTACACAGACAGGGTTACAATAAGTTTTTTATGCACATTTTCAAAATGTATGTGCATCTTAACATCTCCATCAAGCATTTTTAGGTGGATCGAAACATCGTTAGTGTTATTATAAATGAATACAATAAAAGCATTGTACAATTAAGCACTTAATATAAAGTGGGACCATATTCCTGCTGTTAGTAAAGTATATGAATTCACTGCATCTGCACTGCATCCCAACTTCAGTCAAATTGGCATTTCTAAGCAGTAAAATATAAGTAAAATGTTGGGAAATATATACATATATAAATATATATATACAGTTGAAGTCAGAATTATTAGCCCCCTTTGAATTTTTTTTCTTTTTTAAATATTTTCCAAGTTATGTTTAACAGAGCAACACATTTTTCACAGCATGTCTGATTCTGATTTATTTTTTAAAGACCATTTTAAACTCAAAATTATTAACCCCTTTAAGCAATTTTTTTCTCAATAGTCTACAGAACAAACCATCGTTATACAATAACTTGCCTAATTACCCTAACCAGCCTAGTTCACCTAATTAACCCAGTTAAGCCTTTAAATGTCACTTTAAGCTGTATAGAAGTGTCTTGAAAAATATCTCGTAAAATATTATTTACTGTCATCATGGCAAAGATAAAATAAATCCGTTATTAGAAATGAGTCATTAAAACTATTATGTTTAGAAATATGTTGATGAAATCTTCTCTCAGTTAAACAGAAATTGGCGAAAAAAAAATAAACTGGCTATTAATTCAGGGCTAATACTTCAGGGGGGGGGCTAATAATTCTGACTTCAGCAATATATATATATATTAGGGCTGTCAAAATTAGCGTTAATGCACGCCGATTAATTTGAATAAACCGTTAAAAATATTAACGCATTTAACGCAGTGGCAGTTTTTTTTTATGACCGGCGCGTCCATAGAGTTGACCTAGGCGGCAAAATAGTGAGCAAACCCCCCGGTCCTCACTTTACTTTCGGGTTAAGGGCAGCGTGATCACCGTTCGCCTAGAGCACCAGTTCAGCTTGCTCCAGCCCTGTGTGTGTTTAATGAGCAAAGGAATATGGATAAAGGATAATATGGATAATATGGATCCATGTAAATGTACTCAGTGAAAGTGCCAGATGATGTCGCAAGCTGTCAAAGACAGCCCATTCCTCTCTAAGTTGATTCCAAGCACCCTCAAATATTTCATTAAGTTTGACTTGTTTCCCCCCTACATGCAACTTTTCTAAAGTGTCTGCTTCGCGTTGCTGTATCAGAATCCTTGCTTGAGAAATACAGCCATACTTTAAGAACCGGTGTTTGGTGATGATTTGAAGGGAATGCGCTGTTCTGCGCGCGCTCTCTCTCTCTGTCTGTGTGTGTGTGTGTGTGTGTGTGTGTGTGTGTGTGTGTGTGTGTGTTGTCACCCAGTAATGTCAACAGACTGGCAGCTGGCTAAATGTTAAGGAGGACTAAGCAAAATTGTTTCTACTTTATAATTAACGTTCCTTAACTCGCAAAACAACTTTACAATGAATACAATTGTTTGTATTCAATACTTTTTTTTTCTTCCAATTTCCATATTTGCAATGCCTGCATTTTGGATTTTTTGTAGTTCACTTAGAATCCAACATGGAAATAATTTTTGTTTGTTATTGGCCTTTACATACATACATATTGGTACTTGTGTGACTTGCACTTACATGGCAGAGCACAGCATGTCACAATGCTAAGCAAAAGAAAGCACATGTAATCTCAGTTAAAGCGAAACATTAGAGGTGTTTAAAATGCCTCATTGCCCATTGCAAGTCACGAAGCATCGCAGAGCAGCGACCCGACTGTACCGAGGCGTCATAACAAGTGTTGCATAAATCATTGTGTTTCTCCTAGCAGGCTGCAGTGTATCATGAATGATTGATGCCTGGCCCTTCTCCTCCACATCCTAATGCATGCTCAGGGCTCTTTTTCCTGAAATAACAGTTTTGATGACCCCGGGGCTGGGGGGAGGCTGCGTTAGACAAGAACACTCAACTTGGGTTATTTCTGTATGAAATATTGATCGCCACTGATGGACCATTACCATGTAGAATAGGATGGATTACCACAAAGAAGAGAAACTATCTGAGGACTAGCAATAGAGAGATGAAGGGAATTAAACAGGAGGTCTGACAAGAGCAAAGCCACCATGCTGATGAAAATACAAAAAAACACAAGTGATTTAGGGAAAGGCAGAGCTGTTAGCTCTGTGGTAGGGGCCACTCTGTTTTCCTCTCTTTCTCTTTATGATTCTACTGTTCCTGCTAAATGCATCTGCTGCTGTGCGATCAGGACGGAATAATTGGCAGATTAGTTAAGAGCCTGTGCATCTCATCTGCCTTGCTGTTCAGGCACCACAGGAGTGAATACTCTCAACCTCCAGCTCATGGAACACCTGCTGCTTTGAGATGGCCTCAAACTCAAGCCTTACACGAGAAAGAGCATAAGATATTGGGGGATAAACACCCTCATGAACATCTGAGGCCCTGTTTGCAGCTTGTATTAACACTCTTCTTGACTTATGGGTAGGGCCACACGGAATCTGCGCGCGCAGAATTCCGCAGATTTCCGCAGATTTTTAGCCCATCATTGATTCTGTTTATTTACTGGTGTAAATGTGTGCAAATTTATATATAATCAGTTTTAAAATCAATTTCAGTAATAATATTGACTAATATGAAAATATTCATGTGATTTGTTTACAATACAGTTTGTAAAGTACTATTTTCAGTGTTTTAGTAGATATTTTAAATGAGAGGCTTGCTTTGTTTACCAAATAAAGTGGATCCAATTAGATTTGCATTGTAAACATTAAATAAATGTTAAAAAGGTATTACTTTTTATTTCATATATTAAGATTTTAGTTATGATACTCCCAAAATCATTCCGCATTAATCCGCAGATTTTTAACAAAATACTCCGCAGAAATAGCAAAAAATGTCCGCAGATTCCGTCTGGCCCTACTTATGGGTCAAAAAATATCCATGACTTTTAACAGCAGATATTTTTTGTTTGTTTTTATTTATCTTGAAGTTTGATGACTTTTTCTAAAATGTAATAGTAAGCATTTATTTTGCACATGCACACTCCAACACTACTGAAACAAAATTGCTTTATCTTAAAGAGTCAGAATCAGAATCAGAATCAGTTTTATTGCCAAGTGTGCTTCACACACACAAGGAATTTGCTTTGGCTACAGAAGCTTCCAGTGTACATAAAGTGACAAGTGACAACACAAAATAAATATAAAAAAAGAAGACGATAGACATTAAACAGAGATGCAGTCAGTCCAACGATCTGGATGTTGAAATGTATGTACAGATTGTTGTAAATATACAGGTTATAAGGTGCTGTGTACAAAAGCGTAAGTATTGCATTGTATGTTGTTATAAGGTGCTGTGTACAGATGCGTAAGAAGTATTGCATTATATATTGTTATTAGGTGCTGTGTACAAATGCGTAAGGAGAAGTATTGCCTTGTATATTGTTGTAAGGTGCTGTGTACAGATGCGTAAGAAGTATTGCCTTGTATATTGTTGTAAGGTGCTGTGTACAGATGCGTAAGAAGTATTGCATTGTATATTATTATAAGGTGCTGTGTACAAGTGCGTATGAGAGAGTATTGCACGTTTATTGCACAATAGGAGAAATTAACTGTTCATGAGGTAGATGGACTGAGGAAAGAAACTTTTCCTGTGTCTGGCAGTTTTTGTGCTCGGTGCTCTGTAGTGCTGGCCAGACGGTAACAGTTCAAACAGGAAGTGTGCTGGGTGCGAGGCGTCCAGGGTGATTTTGCGAGCCCTTTTACTCACTGTGGAAGAGTACAGTTCTTGAAGTGTAGGAAGGATAGTGCCAGTGATTCGTTCAGTAGTCCGGACTATTCGCTGTAGTCTACGGAGGTCAGATTTGGCTGCTGAGCCGAACCAGACGGTGATTGAAGTGCAGAGGATGGATTGGATGACAGCTGAGTAGAACTGCACGAACAAAGGAAGTACAGTCTCTGCTGGGCTTTCTTCACAATAAAGTCTATGTGAGTGTCCCACTTCAGATCCTGAGAGATGGTGGTGCCCAGGAACCTGAATGACTCCACTGCAGCCACAGTGCTGTTCATGATGGTGAGCGGGGGGAGTGCAGGGGAGCTTCTCCTGAAGTCCACTATCATCTCTACCGTTTTGAGCGTGTTCAGCTCCAGATTGTTGTATCTGCACCATAAAGCTAGCCGCTCCACCTCCTGTCTGTATGCAGACTCGTCACCGTTCCGGATGAGGCCGATAACAGTAGTGTCGTCCGCAAACTTCAGGAGCTTGACGGAGGGATCTTTTGCGGTGCAGTCGTTGGTACACAGGGAAAAGAGCAGTGGGGAGAGAATACATCCTTGGGGGGCACCAGAACTGATGGTGCGGCTGTCAGACGTGATTTTGCCCATTCTCACTAGCTGTTGTCTATCTGTCAGAAAGCTGGTGATCCACTGACAGACAGAGCTAGGAACAGAGAGCTGGGTCAGTTTGTGCTCGAGCAGTGATGGGTTGATGGTGTTGAAGGCAGAACTAAAGTCCACAAACAGAATCCTTGCGTAATTCCCTGGTTTGTCCAGGTGTTGAAGGGTATAATGCAGTCCTATAGATTTCAATAAGTGTGCACAGATGGTCAGGATAGGCTCATACCAAAATGACTATTTATTATTTATTCATTCATTCATTCATTCATTCATTTTCTTTTCGGCTTAGTCCCTTTATTAATCTGGGGTCACCACAGCGGAATGAACCGCCAACTTATCCAGCATTTGTTTTACATAGCGGATGCCCTTCCAGCTGCAACCCATCTCTGGGAAACATCCATACACACTCATTCGCACTCATACACTACGTACAATTTGGCCTACCTAATTCACCTGTACCACATGTCTTTGGACTTGTGGGGGAAACCGGAGCACCCAGAGGAAACCCACGCAACCATTGCTGTGAGGCGAACGTGCTACTCACTACGCCACCGTGGCGCCCCATACAAAATACAGTATTTTATTTTAATACTTGTTGTGGCTGCTGTATTTTGTATAGTTTATTTTCAGACATGTAAAATTGAGGTAGTTGGTATTTTATTTTAAAATTCATTTTAATGTATTTTTGCCCATCCCTTTGCATAATATTAATTAACATGCACCTCACATAGTTGAGGTTAGGATGTAGTTTAGGCTGTCATTATTGTAGTATGAACATGTAACATTAAAATAAAGTCCCATTATAAAAATAAAGTGTCAGCCCCGAAACATATACCAAGGAAAAAATACAGCTTCTCAAAGAAGAAGAAAGTGCTGCCCAGCTTTATTCCTGCAACTGACAGTGATTGTAGTGGGCACCAGCAATGGCATGTTCGCAGGTCATGTGGCTACGGTCACATGCTCGTCTGAGAGTGATGCGGGACCACCCTGTCTGCTCCTCTTACTCTCCAAGCAGACTGCATTTGAAAGCACTCACAAGGTCAAAGCTAGGTGTAAAAGGCAACGTGACTGTGATGTGCGAAGCAGTTTAAAAGCCAGATGAACGTCTAGCGCTCTAATCCTTCTTTTGAAGAGCCGGGTTAAGAGAGACAACTGGTACAAGAAGTTTAAACCCAAATACTGCTCAACCCTTTAAATCTTCAGACTTATCCTCTCTCTGCATACAAATGTGACTGGAAAAGATTTCTTTTTAAAAAAAGAGTCCGTACAGCTGCTGCAGGCAAACCTCGAGCTCCTGTGAGTAAAATCAAATGATGTTCTTCAGAAAACCCTTCATCCTCTGAATAATTTTACAGATGATTAGCTGCAAAAATGGACATTTGAAATATACTGTGCAGGAAAGTGGCGGCATGAATTTCTGTCTTTATTCCCAGTAAACTGCTACAGCACCGGCATCAGCAAAACAGCCAGCGGAGTGAATCTGCTTACGGTCTGGAAAAATGATATGCTTGTCCAGTCAAGGTGCTTATCTGACACATTTACAATAAATTATTCAATGATGAGCAGTGGAGTGTTGTGAATAAACTCATTAGCTCATGATTTTTTGTGCTACGGTGTCACAAGCTTTCAAAAAAATGAATGTGTTGATGGAGCAGGAAAAGAAAGAAATGCCTCAGGGAACAAAGAGCTTCAGACTTCCTTTAGTGAACATGTCTTTTGAGAGGGGAAGGAAACGTATAATTGAATATTGTACCATACTAGTATTACAACATAACGGTACACGTACTGTATAGCAGAGAACAGAGAGTGTCGTACAGTTTGTTTCACTGTTCTTTGTCTTTTTTTTGGTGTCTTTATATTTTGTTTTATACTTTCATATGATATCCTATACTGTCTCGTAATGATGAAAACCGTCGCTAAGCAAATTTGCTTATCTTTCAATAACTATAAATCAAGTTGTCTCTCTGTCTAACATCTCTCTTTCTGTCTCTCTATTGAACTGTCAATTTATCGTTCTGGGGTGCGTTTCCCAAACAACGACATAACTAGTGGCTAACCTGTCACAGTCTGATGCTTTTGTTTGAGAAATGAACGATGTAGTGACGATGTTTCCCCTGTCGCAGATCCAGCATTTTAACCATGTTAGTTATAACGTAAAACCTCCATGGTGATGCTCTAAATGGGACAGAGTAACAACTTTTTTTAGAGAAAATTACCTACATTTCTACATTTTTTTTTTTTGTAGAAAATTATATTGTTTTACATGCACATGCACTTAAAAAATTCCAATATTAGTTTTGGTAAAAACATGCACTTGTTTTCTATATTAACTGAAATTTCAAGAGTTCACACTTAGCTGATGATTGATTATAAAGCTTGTTTAGCATGCTGTCCCAGGAGAGAGCCCTAACCTCATAAGATCCTCGAGCCCGGGGCTCCCTTCCGTTTGCAAGGCGAGAGGGGAGTTTGAGCTCAGGCAGATCTCGAGAACTCCCCTGTTGTAGTAGCTAATAAACAGATAGTGATTGCTCTTAAGAGACAAATACTTACTAGGTCTATGGTGCTGATTTGGATTAGTCCATTAACTTAAGTTGCATGTTTTTGGATGGTGGGAGGAAACTAGGGAACCCAAGGGAAACCCACGTGAGCACGGAGAGAACATGTAAACTCCACACAGGAACGTCAGCTTGTTTGATAAGGACTAGAACAAATGACGTTCTTGCTGTGAGGCGAGAGTGCTAACCACTGGGCCTCAGTGCCACCCATCTAGGAAAGGAGGAAGAGTAGGGGTGGAATGGAAGAAATGTTGCAGAAATGTCCTAACCACCAGGCCCATGTCATATACAGTAGTCTACAGACACATTTCTTAATAATTAACCTACTATAAATTAAAACCATTAACCTATGCTATGTATTTTTGTTTTCACAAGGTTTGGAGGTGGGGTGACACGGTGGCACAATGGGTAGCACGATTGCCTCACAGCAAGAAGATCACTGGTTCAAGTCTTGGCTGGGTCAGTTGCCATTTCTGTGTGGCGTTTGCATGTTCTCCCCGTGTTAGCGTAGGTTTTCTCCTGGTGTTCTGGTTTCCCCACAAGTCCAAAGACATGGTATAGGTGAAATTGACCCGTAGTGTATGTGTGTGATTGAGTGTGTTTGAGTGTTTCCTAGATGGGTTGCAGCTGGAAGAGCATTCACTGTGTAAAACATATGCTGGATGAGTTGGCGGTTCATTCCTCTGTGGTGACCCCAGATTAATAAATGGACTAAGCCGAAAGAAAGTGAATGATTGAATGAATGAAGCTTTGGACATGTTCCGTAAATTCCGCTTTTACATAATAGTCACTTATAGTCACGGCTTCATTCAAAATGCCAAAAATGTTATCAAAGTGCACTACAAAGGAAGCACAATTGTCCATATGCAATTCGCTAAAACTAAACTGTAAAAATAGGCTACTTTGAAAGCAAATTACACCTAAAAAGAGATTAACTTAAAGTTTTTTGTTTTTTTTTAATCCTTGGAGTTTAAATGTTAGACTGTTCTAAATTAATAGGGCATAGGGGGATAACTGGGAATAGAACACAACCAGAAACTATGCTTAACTACAGCTCTAGTGGTTTGCAATGCAGTTTGCAAATGTTCACTGGAACAACGGATTTGGGAAAAACTAAATCAATGAACTTTGTTTGTAACGACAACATGCGACCTTAGTTGGCTAACAATGGTTTTCAGAAATGCACCCCTGCCTGTTTCTGTTTATCTATCTATGTTCAATCAAACAGGACTTTTATCTAGTCAAAAAGTATGTCTCCACTTCAGCCGAGAGAGTTTAAAGCGTAGCAACTTCAGAAAACAAGAAAATATCTTTATCGGTTTGACAACACACTCGCTAAAAATCCTTGCAAACACAACGCAAACACAGATTAAAAATGCATTGCAAATCCTCCCAGTGCAAACAAAAAATAACAAAACACTGCAAATCATCTCAAACCCAAACAGAAAAATGTGCTGCAAATCTTCACAACACATACACATTAAGAAAATGCCATGCAAAGCCTCACAGCACATGCACATTTAGAACTTGAAAAACAAGTTGACTGAAGCTAACACATTCGTATCATGATGCCCTTTCCATCATTAGCCTGCTAAAAGGGCCTGGATTTTTTTTTACATGCTATTTTTATCTGCAATTTATTTTGACCTCATGAAACATTGTGAGTTTATTTGAACTTTTATCTAGTTATGGATTAATTCTAATAATGATTCACAGTTATTCGTCAGTTTATTCATACATTCATTTTCTTTTTGGCTTAGTCGCTTTATTAATCTGGGGTCGCCACAGCGAAATGAACTGCCAACTTATCCAGCACATGTTTTAAGCAGCAGATGCCCCTCCAGCCGCAACCCATCTCTGGGAAATTCATCAGTTTATTTAAGCTTATAATATTCCAAAGACACAGAAATCATTTAATAACAATGTCAAAATAAATAAAATAAACGTTCAGGCCACCTACAACTTCACTGCACAATAAGCAAATCCCAGCCAGGTCCGTCACTTATTTCAGTTCATGCGTTGTGAGGATTTGCATTTGCATTCTGAGAATTTTCAGCAATTTTGTCTATTTGTGTTTGCATTGTGAGGATATGAAGTGTGTTTTTCTATTTATTTTTGAGTTGTCAGCTGATGAAAATGTTTTCTTAATTTGCTTGTTTTTTCTATGCATGTGTTTTCTTAAGTTGCAGCATGTTAAGCTCTTTCAGCCACCATAGTTCTGCATCCCTAGAAATAAATGTTTTTACTAATTTACTATTTGTATTATTTTAACTGACAATCTCTTTTAAAGTTTATGAACTAAACTTGTTAGCTAGCAGTTTATCACTTGCAATTCTGTTAATTTAAAATTTTAGGCAAGATCCATTATTCAAATATGAACATATGGGTGTTTAATCTATTATAGATGATAGTCATCCTTTCCTTCTAAACATGTTCCTCGTGGTGTTTTTTCCCCTTTTTGATAAATGAAAAAACATAGCTCACTCAGCTGCTGGCATACAGATTCTCAGGACAATCTCCAAAGAGCTGCTGAAACTGTGCCAAGTACTACCTAAACACACACACACACACACACACACACACACACACACACACACACACAAAACTAATAAATGGCCTGGCCTAATCCAAATAAAAACTTCTTTTGTCCACTTTTGCTGAGTAATGCACAAGCTCATCCCTCATGAAGGCAATATTTCCATTTCAAACCATAATAAAAAGTATGCCTTCAAAGCATCCCCTCAGCCTGAGCCAGAGACTGAGAAAAGAGATTGGTCTGCATTAAGTCCTGTCAGGACAATGGATGATGTTTATTCACGTCCTCTAAATAGATCCCCGTCTTCTATTATACCACCAGCTGTAAACAGAAAGCGAGAGGGCTTTTAACCTTTAACCTCTGTTAGATTATTCCAGAATAATCAAACTGCTGAAACACCTCAGTGATGGTACCAAGCTCATATCGGCTGATTAGTGATTATAT
>CAIGQQ010004836.1:1410899-1424555 GCA_903798035.1 Danio albolineatus
CTGGGCCAGTTGGCATTTCTGTGTGGAGTTTGCATGTTCTCCCTGTGTTGGCGTGAGTTTCCTCCGGGTGCTCCTGTTTCCCCCAAAGTCCAAAGGCATGTAGTATAGCTGAGTTGGGTGAGCTAAAATGGTCCACAGTGTATCGTGTGAATATAAGAGTGTATGGGTGTTTCCCAGTACTAGGTTGCAGCTGGAAGGGCATCTGCTGTGTAAAACATATGCTGGAGAAGTTGGCGGTTCATTCTGCAGTGGTGACCCCTGATTAATAAAAGGACTGAGCAGAAGGAAAAATGAATGAATGAATGATTGAACATATTCATTTGGGGGTATTGATTTTTGGACTGCGATCTTAAGTTTTGTAGTTAGATCAATTTTGGCTTTGGTACAGATTAATGTAATGTATATGTACAAACTAACGTATATGCACAGACTTCTCACAGTTTAGTTCAGTTTTCGGTTTCAGGGTCACGGTTTCCGTATAGTTCAGTATATGATAAGTTCAGTAAATAAGCAGTAGCGAATAAAAAAAATCTCTACAAGCAAAATGCAATACATAATGAATACAATATAGCAAAGACACTACCAAAATAAACAGTGCTTTTCATGTTTGCATGTTGTATAGCACAGCTTGCCTCAGGGCCCTTAAAATACTATAGCTTTGCACTTTGTGACAATTTCAGCCCACTTACGACAATTCTGGATGTGCTCCATGCAGGTGAGTGGGCTTGATAAACCACCTACAGGATACACTCTTCCTCTCTTTATGCACCAGGCACTTTGTTTCTATTCGATGCTTCTATCTTTTATATGTTTGGTTAGTTTGTTTGTTAGTTTATATCTAAGCTTTGTTTTTCTTTCATTAAGAAATTGCAAATACATTATGAACAGCAGCTAATTGTTTTTCTTATTTTCTTACACAAAAGAAGATATTTTGAAGAAAGCTGAAACCTGTAATTACTGACCCTTTGTATCTGATTGTCCGACTATGAAAGTCAATGTTTACAGGTTTCTAACTTCTAACTTTCTGTTCTCTATTTCTACCTGGTGATGTGCATTCCGGGGTCTCTAGAGATTGTGACCTTGTAAAAGAAAAGATCCAAGACGTTTGAAGGCATGATGCCAACTATCAATGACTTCGAGGAAGCACAAACACCTAATACACAAACATACTTCATTGAACATATACAAGAAGGCATCACCTTTTTTGAAGGACACTATATAAAACTATATTTATATATAATGTCAGCCCTATGAGCAGATTTAACTTCTGGTTTTGATTGTAATGCAATAATGTAGACCTTTTGTAAAGATCAAATATATGTGATATTATGCTTAGAAATAAGTGAAAAAAAGTTTGGCTTTTTTATATTTAATAAATTTGCAACAATTTCAAAAAATCTTTTTTTACATTGTCATTATGTGGTATTGTGTGTAGAAGGATATTGTGTTAGGGTATTGTGTGGGGTATTGTTTCAAGGAATTTAATGTGGAAAAAGTGAAGTGCTTTGAATACTTTCTGGGTGCACTGTATAAAAGTAGTCTAATAAATAAAATTGCAAAATGACTTAATAAAATTGCAAAGGACAGCAATGAAGTTTCTGTTTCTGAAGTTTGTTTACCTTTAGTTGCAAAATAATTGAATGCAACTCTGTTGGAAAATAATAGTAAAAATATTTATATGTATATACAAATTTGGCAGTCTAATGCATTATCATGCATTTAAGAGTTTAAAAAAAGCATTGGTGTTTTAAAAAACCTACAGTGTGCACTGAAGTCACATTTGCTCACATCAGCTCTTTTTTCTCAATCCTTTTTTCTCTGTGGTTCCGTTTTAAGTATTAATGAGGTCTAAAGAGCAGGGCAGGTGAATAAAACATCAAAGATACACTTACATGGCCCTTCAAATTAAAATCTGGGTTAGAGAGCAGTGTTCTGATTCCACTGAACATCAAACACGCTTTTTGAGATTTGAGGCGGTGATATTTTAACACAGAGACCGAGGATGCAAAAAGAAAATAGAAAAAGTATATTAATTAAGATAAATACATCTCATAGCTAAACTGCAACTAAAAAGAAACCAGAACATAAAAAACCTGTTACAATATCTATTTTAATATTTGATGCACATTTTTTTTTATTTGCAATTAACAGTATGTTTTGATAGTCTGAAAAAGGCAGATCAGCAATTAAAATACAATCCCTAAAGGAAAATTACTACTCCTTTTAAATTAGTCTGCAAGGAACCAGAAAAGCAGTTTCAGCAAAATACTGCTGTGAAAAACCATCCAAGAATCATGACTTAGCTCAAACTTGCCTAAAACATTTTCTACTTGGCAAACTTTATACCTAGCCTGTGGTATGTGGTTCTATCACAAAGTACTGATTCAAGCACTGTTTCCAACACTTTTTTTTCAAGCTGATTAAAGAAACTAAGTAATCCCTATACGCAGGCTTTTAATATACCCTGATAGGTTACAGGACACTGCTATCTTACTGGATCAGACACACGCAGGGTTCAAGCATGAGTTTCAAAAATTGTACAATTATTCAGTTACAAGTTCACAACACAACTCTTAATGAACACTCTACCTTCGAATCAATATAACACACCTTCTGTTTTTAGTGTGATGTCTAAATAACTAAGCAGTATTTACTTTAAGGGTGGCTTTGAGTAAAAGTGACTTCATGTTGGTGTGAATCCACTTTGCATGTAATCTTTATAAAATAGGAATTGAAGCATGAGCTGAGCTGAAGCATATTTTAAAGTCCATGCTGGGGTAAAGATTTTTTAATGTACAAGGAATAATTTATTTATTTATTTTATTTTATTTTTTGTATTATTATTATTTTTTAATACCACTGCCGAAGAAGTTCTATTCATTGAAGCATATTGCAAAAAAAATAATAAATAAATAAAAACATGTAAAGATACAGGTAAGTACACTCAATCTGGAGTGGTACTTTTTCAAAAAGTACACTTTTGTTCCCTACAGGGCCACGTACAGTTAGGTCCATTTATATTTGGACATAAACACAATTGTAACTTTTTTGGCTCTATAATCCTAACACAATGGATTTGAAATGAAAAGAACTGTAGATTGTCATCTTTAATTTGAGGGTATTTACATCAAAATCGGGTGAATGGTGTAGGATTTACAACAGTTTGCATATGTGCCTCTCACTTGTTAAGGGTCCTAAAAGTAAAACTGTATGTACCTTAAAGGTACAACTGTGTACCTCATGGTTCCTTAAAGGTACAAAAATGTACTCTAATATTACAAAAAGTTGTTTTTAAGGTACTAATGTGCACTTGTATTGTACAAATGTAACCTTTTGAAAAGTGAGAGGTTTTGTACCTTTATTCAGAGTATGTGAGTGTAAATGTGTCTTGAGAACAAAATCAGCACGTTTTCAGCATTGGCACAAATAATCAAAATTCAGAGTCATCTTTAAGAGATGTCAAATAAACATTAAAAAAGCAATTATTTCAAACGTATACACACACATACACACTAGCCACTTTCTTAGGTACACCCAATCAACTGCTTTTTAACAAAAAACATATCTGATCATCTAATAACATGGCAGCAATAACCTTTATGGATGTAGATGTGGTTAAAGGGATCTGCTGAGAGTCAAACTGAACATAAAAATAGGGCAAATATTATTTAAGTAAGTTAGGATTTGGCATGGTTGCTGGTGCCAGACAGGATGATATGAAAATATTGGAAACTGCCAATATGCTGAGATTTTCACACAAAAAGAGATAATTATCCAGTGAGTTTTAAAAATGTTGATAAAAAAGGTCAGAAGAGAAGGACCAGACTGGCTCAGCTGACAGAAAGACAAAAGTAACTCAAGTAACATCTGTTTAAATCCTCCTGAACACACACAGAAAACTCACCATCTCTGAACACAAAACACATCAAACCTTGAAGCAAATGAGCTAAAGCACAAAAGGAGAGCACACCAGTGATACTCCTATGAATTTAAGGTGCCACAGATTTAAATATATATATATATATATATACCTAGGCATACCCAGCAGGCACAGGACGTCAACATGGCGTCAAATTGACGATGTACTCCATAGTTGTGGGAACGTTGCA
Source organism: Danio albolineatus (assembly GCA_903798035.1). Lineage (NCBI taxonomy): Eukaryota > Metazoa > Chordata > Actinopteri > Cypriniformes > Danionidae > Danio > Danio albolineatus. The sequence goes on from CAIGQQ010004836.1 coordinate 1,415,009, forward strand.
TTTTGTTTGGAAATGAAAATAGGGTTGACATCAGAAACGGACGTCAGGCCAATGTCAGTGTCCATCGTCCAACCTAAAATCAACCAATTATCAAAGTCTAATGATGTTATAGCTTGATGTTGTGTAGACGTTACTACTATGACGTCTATCAGACGTTGGATTTTGGTTGCTATACTGTACCTGACGAATAAATGTCAGCATTTGACATCTATATGATATTGGTTTAAGATGTTGACTCGACAATGGATTTTGTTCACTTTCCAGCACAATCTAAAATCAACCAAGCATCAACGTCATATGATGTTGTTATTGGATGTCAAAATAACATTGTCCTTATCCTGTACGTTGCCTAGACATTGAATTTTGGTCACCTGAAATCACAATCTAAATCTAACCTAATATTAACATCTTATGACAATGTGTGCCTGCTGGATAAATGGATATTGTAAATTCAGTATCCTTTTCAAATAAGGTATAACAGAGCATTTAATTCTAAAGCCAATTTGTAGGGTTGCAAATGGACATATGAAACATAAATTGAATATTTTTTCTCTTATTAAAGCCACATACCTTCTGTATCAGAGTACAATATAAACATATTTTATCTGTGTGTTATATAGCACCTTTAATAACAGGAAAGTGAGGCTTCGATTCACACAAACCCAACAAAACTGGACAACAGAAGATTTGGGGTGTTGCAGATTTTATACAGTATAAGTCAGAATTATTAGCCTTCCTGAATAATTACCCCAAAGTTCAGATCAACTCAAACTGCTTTCTTGAATATGACAATGAATGCATTAAACACAAATGGCATACCTTACACAGTCACCAGATTTCAGTCTAATCGAGCACCTTTAGAATGTTCTGGAATAGACATTCACATCATCGATAGACATCTGAACCTAATGCATATCACGTAATTATGGACTACATATGTAAATATGAACTCTGCTTTGTAGGCAAAAAAAAGAAGTCAAATGTGGTACTAGTAAAAGCTGTAAAGTATTGGCAAGTGACTTGATGATGATTTGAGAGATACTGAGAGATATTGCTACAATAAGTGACGAAAAATCACAGTTGAATGTGGAAATTCATTTGTTCTGCCTGTGAATTTATTTTAATTGCAGGTACTCCAGAAAACGTTAAGGTTCCAGTTCCATCCTGTCCTTCCTTAAGAGCACAATTTGGTCCACAACAAAGCTTCCCCTTCCCTTCCCTCAGTATGGCACCTGAGCCATCACACCTGCCGTTTGATGTGCATGGAGTGGGCTGTGGAAACTGTGCACTTCATACAACCTGTGCTCCCATTCAGCTATTTATCTAACATTTCAAAGACTTGCATGCTACAGTTTAATTGCACATGCATGGCTACTTTTCCATGTGTTGCTGTTGACAGTTTCAAACTGTAATTGAAATCCAGCAAATGTAATTATGTAAATCCAACAACCCCCGTTGCAACCTAAATGCTAAATACAGCCACATACGAACATGTTTGATGGTGATTACTTAGCAACAGGGAGGTTGATTTGCTTTAGCGCTGTGAGATCTTTCATTATACACAGCCATTTAGTAGCAATTACTGACTGTGCCAGTGGGGCACGCCCTCCAAATGGCTAATAATACTTTATGTATGCACGTCTAAATATTAAAATAAATTGTGCAGTCTTGTCTTAATCCACCAGCAGATGGACTGCTTTGTCTGCTCTTCACCGGATGGTTGTTCCTAGACGCTGGATCATCTATCTTGTCAGAGTAGAGGTGGTGCACCATTTGTGGCTCTCCATGGCTGGGTCTGGGTTGTTTATAATGGCACTGAGGCGAATGATGGATGTCTTCCACTCTTGATGAAGTTCTTGGTATGTGCATCTCCTCTCAGGCAGAAAGGGGCGCCCCATGTGAAGTTACCCCACCCCTTCACCCCCTCCCCAAAGCTCACTTTATGGGGGCGGAGGCATTTTCCTTTCTTTTTTTTTTTCTTTCGTCAAAGGGACTGAGATACTCTTAACAGATGGGTCCTTTTTTCAGCATATCTGAAGCTCACCCAAAGCGTGACTTTTACAACTACTGCTCTGCTTAGATAGGGAGCATGAAAAATGTGTGACAAAATGATATATAACTTCCTTTATTTTATAGTCTCATTCAACTACATATATATATACATATAATTAGCTTTATTTAAGTCAGGTAAAACAGGATTGTTTAAAAATATTTTTAAATAAAAATAGATTTCATTTTTATTAAAAATATTTAAAGTTTTCACAATAACAATGTATGAATGCTGAAATATTCTCAGTAGTTTCTCAATAGTTACAAATAGTTTGCATAAAGGTTATTTAAAAAATCAAATAAAACTTGCTTTTTCCCTATAGAAAATGTTTTAAAGGGACTGTTCACCCAGAAATAAAAACTCTGTCTTCATTAACTCAGCCTGTACTTGTTTCAAACCTTTCATGGCTTCTTTCTTTTGTTGCAAACAGAAGAATATATTCTGAAGAAAGCTGGAAAACTGTAACCAGTGACTTTTGAAGATATATAATGTCAGTTGGTGGCGGCACAGTGAATCAGTTGCCTCACAGCAAGAAGATTGCTGGTTTGAGTCCCGGCTACACTGTAAAAAAAAATCCGTAAAATTTACGAAAAAATACCGGCAGCTGTGGTTGCCAGGATTTTTCCGTAAAAAATACTGAAGTTTTATAGAACTGTTTAAATTCACAGAAAATAACCGTATTTCATGAACTGATAAAATGTTCAAATCACAAAAACGTAGCTTAGTACACAAAAGTCATTAAATTCATTAATGTGTTCATGTGTGACTGCAATTAGCAAACAGATTTTTACTACATTAGTAACTCCACAGTTACATTTAAGCAAAAGAAGATTCAGCATAACATCAGATACTCTGAGTTCATCTTGGACTTGCACACAGACGCTACTATTCTCCACAATGGTGACACAAAAAATGTTTTACAGTACTTTGCTGTTTTTTTCTTGATTTTACGGAAAAATACCGGCAGCTGTGGTTGCCAGTAATCTACTGTTTTCAACATTTTACTGTCGTAAATTCAATTTACAGAATATTTCCGTGAAAAATACATTCCACATTCCGCATTTTTCATCGAACACATTTAACCCCTCAAATCCCAGAGCAAAATCCTCCCTAATGTCCTCACTACAGAGGGTTGAACACTCAGGCAGTGATGACATTAATGAGATAATTGAGTATCTAATTTAAGGAAAATTGAGAATTATTGATGAACAGCTGTTAATAAGCAGAATCACTGAAGGAAAGAAAAACAAGACCAAAGAACACAAATCACAGCTAAAACCAAAGATGAAATCAACTGAAAATTAAACTCTAAATAAAAATAATAATTAATAAAAATAAAACAAATTACACAATAAAACAATTATTTCTCAAGATCTCAGCAGAGATCATTAAACAACATAACAAACATCAGGAGCTTCACTTATTACTGACATTTGACTTTTTCTGTCGTGAACAAAAGTTTTAAATTTAAATTTTTGTTGTTCATTTGAAATCACCATGACAGAGGTCAGTGTCTGCTTTAGTTGGGCTCTTCAACTTCTTATTATAACATTAGTTTATAATTGATTGCTATAATTAGTTGTGTTGATCACACTATTTAAAAGCATGAAAAGCCAGAAAATAAAACTATAAGAGTAAGTCTAATAAGATTAACTGTGACATCAAATCCACTCTCGTCTGTCTGTTAACTCGTTCAGTATTTTGTTAGTTGTCTGTGAGAAATTGATAAAATACATCAATGAGGCCACTGGAGCTTCAGAAAGTAATGACGGTTTAACAGGTCTAAATACACCACTCATAATGAGAAAGTTTGAACTATGGCAAAACTTAAGAACACACAGACATCAACAATTAGTCTTTGAATCTCAATAATGGTGACAAACAAAAAATAAAAATAAAATAAAAAACAACCCAGAACAATACAAAACAATCTACTGAAATTATACACTCCTAAAACAAATTAAAATAAAGGCAAAGAAAGTAATTTTAAGAACATAAAGCTGCATAATTTATTCATGCTGCAATGCATGCTGGGAGTTTTTGCACTATGCTGGCACCCAGCATGCATTGCAGCATGAATTAATCATGCAGATTTTTCTTTTTAGCAACCATGGTTGAGGCTCATATCCTGATTCTTGATGTCTGTGTGTCTTAACATGCTGCAGGGGTTTTCAAAGTTTTGTGCATGACACACTGATCATTACTTTCTGTTATTTCCTTTCTAATTGTTTGTAGACCCTCCATGTAAAGCTGCAGCATTGTCCCAAACAATGATATTTTTTTTCAATATTTTAATGAACTATCTTACAAAATACTTGGTACTACATCTGTAACAATTAATAACATTTAGTATATTTTTTTTCTCATGACTTCTTTTTTTTTTTTTTTTGCTATAACCGATGAATTTCAGACACACAGTTATAACAGCCAGAGAAACATTAATTTAATATGGTAAAGGTTCAAGAGCCCAACTAAAGCAGCTTCTGATCTCCTCGATGGTGAGGTCAAATGAAAGATTCTCAATAAAAAATATAAACCTCTGTTAATTAACAAATATTCTTGCTGATATGACAGAAATGAAGTCAAACTGTAATCAGTGAAGCTGGCAATGCTGTTATTTAATGGAGTTGTTTAATCCTCTGTTTTAATTCAGTTGGTTTAGTGTGAGGCTGTGTGTGTAGTTTTATTTCTTCCTTCAATTTCTTCTTCCTTCAGTGATTGTGCTTGTTAACAGCAGCTATTCATCAGTGTCTAAATTCAGTCATTTGTGGTCATTCACTTTCTATAGTGGACTAAAGTAATTGACTAATTTAGGGACTAGTGAATGAGGGTGTATGGTGAGATTTCAGACACTCTGCTTACTTTCTCGAAAACAAAGGTTTGATCTGTTACAGTTATTTTCTGTATTTTGTACAGAAATGAGCTGTTAATCATTCTACAGATTTTCACCGTAGATTATACAGACTTGTACTGTTAAAATCACGGACATTTTTTACAGTGTAGGTCAGTTGGCATTTACAGTATGTGTGGAGTTTGCATGTTCCCCCACAGTCAAAAGACATGCACTATGGGTGAATTGAATAAACTAAACTGGCTGTAATGTATGAGTGTATGAATGGTGTTGTGACTGGAAGGGCATTCACTGTGTAAAACATATTCTAGAATACCTGGCAGTTCATTCTGCTGTGGTGACCTCTGAAATAGAGACTAATCCAAAGGAAAATGAATGAATGAATAAAGTTGGGGTGCTTGCTATTTACATAATGACAAAAGCACTTATTCAATGTATTATTATGATGAGCAAATGACGGACGTTAAATGTTTTGGTATTTTTTGAAACTATCCCTTATAACAATTGTTTTGGGGGAAAAAAGTCATTGTCAGAGAGGTTAGTTAAGGAGCATAACCTTTCATTGTTGCTCAGGTTTAGTGTCATGGCTAGTTAGCATTCTCAACAGCGTCAGAATCCATTATATTTGGTCGCAGATAGACAGCATATCATTTCAATAAGACATGAATAATGTAGGACCCTCTGAAGCCCCTGGCCCTAGAACAGAGGAGGAGATGGCAATTGCAAAGGGTTAATGTGGGTCTGGCTTCTCTATCCTTTAGGGGTTACAGCTGAGGATGTCCACAGGGAGCCCGGGGCCCAGCGTCCTCCAATTTTCACTACATCACCAAGACAATAGTCAATTGGAGCAGGAGCACATGCACAGGAAGGCCTCAGTACCACAGCATGACTCATATGGATTGTGCCTGAAAGATGAGGTGAGTCAGGGGTGAGAGATGATGTGTTTCTCTGAGCGGAAATGGTTTTCTCCATTTGGCTGTTGATGCATTAATGAAAGGTTGATTATTTATTTATTAGCTATACCGTGATTCACTGTCAGTACATCTACAAAAGAAACACCTCATGGTGGATTATGATGCTAAAATATATACACTGTGTTTTTCAGAACGCTTCATATTTTCAAAAATTAAATATGTTTCAAAGCAACAAATTAAATTAAATTAAACGCAAAACTGTGTGGAAAGTATGAACACCAGTTTTTGGCATGTTGCTTTAAAAAGTAGTTAGTTATAGTTACTAGTTACTTCTCACAAATAGTCACTTAGTTAGTAGCTGACATACATCATTTTAAAAGTAACTAATTACCAAGAAAGTAAAAGTTGTGTTACGATTTAAAAGTCAAAAAAGTCAAAAAAAAGTTGGATGCCCCAATATTATTGTTGAATTAAATGGACAATGAATTGAATAAATGATCAAACAAAACATTTTACACTATTCTATATTATATTAATGTTGCTATGAGACAATATGAGAGACACATAAAAAATCTTATATACTATTGTAAATATCCCCATTTATATTGTGGAACAAAAAGTAATAAATAAATAAATAGATAGTTTAGATCTTTTAATACTTATTGCACAAACCACAACTGGCCAACAAATACGTCTAAAAATAAATGATGCTTCTTAATAACAAATTGGTAACACAAATTAGAGTAAAACTATTACAATATTATTTGGAGATTATTGTTAAGTATTCTTATGTTTCATTCATTCATTCATTTTCTTTTTGGCTTAGTCCATTTACTAATCAGGGGTCACCACAGTGAAATGAACTGCCAAATTATCCAGCATATGCTTTTAATGCAGCGGATGCTCTTCCAGTCGCAACCCAACACAGGGAAACACCCAGACACTCTTGCATTCACACACTTACACTACAGTCAATTTAGCTTACTCAATTCAACTATACTGCATGCCTTTGTACTGTGTGGGAAACTGGAGCATTCACGCGAGCACAGGAAGTCTTATATTTATATGAAGTATAAAAATAATATGGGCGCCACGGTGGCGAAGTGAGTAGCACATTCGCCTCACAGCAAGAAGGTCGCTGGTTCGAGCCTCGGCTGGGTCAGTTGGTATTTCTGTGTGGATTTTGCATGTTCTCCCTTTGGTTGCGTGGGTTTCCTCCGGGTGCTCCAGTTTCCCCCACAAGTCCAAAGACATGTGGTATAGGATGAGTGTGAGTGTGAATGAGTGTGTATGGATGTTTCCCTGAGATGGGTTGCAGCTGGAAGGTTATCCGCTGTGTAAAACATATGCTGAATAAGTTGGCAGTTCATTCCGCTGTGGCGACCCCAGATTAATAAAGGGACAAAGCCAAAAAGAAAATGGAAGTATGAATAATACAAATATCATTTACATCTTTCAGCAGTTGAAACAAAGATTCAGCGATTACATGAGACATGATACAATTCATTGTTTCTTTCAACATTCTTATGTTAATTCATATTTCAATCTTGGTATAACCAGGCATAACGCTATCTGTTCACAATGTTATTTTCATGTACTGAAATCTTATTCAACTATGTCTATGTATATGCCTTTTTTTATTCTAAGATGCCTTTAATGCACAGATTGACAGTCTGTTAACTACGTTAGCAATAGCAGTTCAGTTAAACTACACTAAAAAGATGTTAACTCTGGAAATCGTCCACTGTTTTTGCATTCCTCACTGTTCTCTTCTCTCTTATAACAGAAGCCCTCATACAGACTGGCAGATGAGGTCTAATGTATCAGTTTCCACAACATGCTAAGCCTCTGCACTGCAGGTAAAAGCCTTAGAAGTACCCTTTCCCCATTATTTCCCTCTTATTTGAGATGTAACATAAGGCTGGGATGAAATGCTGGCAGAAGTATGTAGAATTGTTTATTTTCCAAATAGCAGTAATTTTCTGCAAATACATGCCAGTTATAAATGCATCAGGCTAAGTGGACCTTGCAATGGTTTGCTGGCCTGTAGGAGGTGCGCTATTGCTTTCAGATTTCAGTTACTAAAATCTAATTCTATTTGATGCAAATTTAATCAAATTGATGTGGGGGAATTTAACTAAAATTTTTTTAAAGAGTAAAGTGAAGGTCCACTGAAAACATCTTCTTACAGTTTTGTGATGGACAATGTGTGTTGAAGGTACACATTGTTTAAAGGGTTATGAAACCCTAAAACACTTTTTTTGAGATGTAACATACAAATATATGTGCCATGTTGCTAAAAACCCTATTAGGACACATATATTTCACTAAAAAGTGAAAATTGGTTGTTTTTTCATTGTTTAGAGCAACTTCATATTTCCGGTTTAAAAAATAAATTTTGAAGCAACATCACGATGATGAGGTCATTGTGTAAATCCCAGCGTGGTGATTGGCCGTTAGTACCGGCCAGTACACAGTGACGTCATTTAGTTTTCAGCATGTCTGTATATTACTTCCTGAGAATGGTTTGGTTTGATCCAATTAGCACACTTTATTGTGGATGAGATGTAAATTCATTAATCTGCATGAGATAGCTTTGCTATCACACATCACATGACCATACACACACTCTGCCATGTGCTGAAAAGTGCTTTAGTTATTTGGTTATTCAGGCAGTCAGCGGGAGCTCTGAGCACACCTGCCTGGCTGAGAGCAGCTGAACCTCGAACAGTCCATCCCAGACATACCTGCCAACATTTGTATCAGAAATTATACAGTTGAGAACCAGGTCAGTAACTGCACTGCGGTATTAGTAACTGTACTATGGACCAGGTTTCGACGGTCGCTTCAATCAGATACTATACCAAAGTTGGTGACCCGGGGGTGTTGCAGACTTTAGTGAAAAGTGTAGGACTAGAGGCAGGGTGAAATTACAAGAGTTTTCCAGCAGAAATAACAAAATGGGAGGGTGGCAGGAGATGGGTCTGAAATACAGGAGACTCCCAGGTATGATCCTCGATTTACCGCTGGATCTCATCTATTGTTGAGATGAATAGATGGAAAATCCTCCATATAGTGTATATGAAGAGTTTCGTTGCAAAACGAGATATCCATTTTGAGAAATGTTGGTAATTTGACATTTTTATTTAAGACATCAACAGTCAAGTTCCTTCACAATTTCTGTACATTAAACTATTACTTGAGCTTAGTGAAGGCCAGGAACACAATATCTTCAAATCCACGATATTGTTTTATTTAATTTTATGTCCATAAATAGTTCATAAATAAGTCAAAAAGCATGCCAAAATGCAACATATTTAACGTAACATTGTCAAACATCTTAAATTGATTAAAAAAAAAACACACGTCATAAATATATGGAACAGTATATACAAAGATTGATTAATAATAATAAGATTCTGAGTTAGTTTTGGCCAGAACGTACACAATATAACTGTATGATTTTTCATTTTTTTTTTTTTTTGCTGGGGCACCAATGGCTTTAAGCAGGCTTCACTGTGGCATTTGAAGAAATCTTTTGGATCATCAGTGGGAAAATTAACAATAATTTATCAATTAATCGTAAATATTCATAATATTCAAAAACATAATACCATAAGAGACATAATGTGACTATGGCATGTGCCTGTAATCCAGGGCAGTCCCTGAATGAAAAGGTTGCATTATGTAACCGGACTGCCTTCGCCCGCTGTTACGGTTCTCTGCGTTGTG
>CAIGQQ010004836.1:1433383-1455312 GCA_903798035.1 Danio albolineatus
GTGGGTTTCCTCCGGGTGCTCCGGTTTCCCCCACAGTCCAAAGACATGCGGTACAGGTGAATTGGGTAAGCTAAATTGTCCATAGTGTATGTGTGTGAATGAGAATGTATGGATGTGTTTCCCAGAGATGGGTTGTGGCTGGAAGGGCATCCGCTGCGTAAAACAAATGCCGGATAAGTTGGCGGTTCGTTCCGCTGTGGCGACCATGGATTAATGGAGGGATTAAGCCGAAAAGAAAATGAATGAATGAATATTTTAATGGTAACACTTTAGTAACAATTAAGATTATTAAAAAATGGCTTATTACCTGCCTATTTTGTGTGTTAGTTATAAAGTAATCTTATTCCACTTCCCTGATTCTACCCAACACCTAAACCCAGTTACTTCCTTAATAATTATTATTGAGCAGCTAATAAATAGTTTACTGAGAACATCGTCTTAGCAATTGCTTTGCTAAAGATTTGTTAATGGCATGAATTTTACACTTTAAAAAAGTGTGACTTTATTTATATAAAAAAGTGTGATTTTATTATATAAACTACAATACACATTAAAAAAAACAGGACTTGCATTACTGCTCGGTCCTCAAATGCATTTTTTACCCGTCTTTTACCCTTATATCCAAGTCAAATTACAAAAATAAATAACAAATTTATATAAAAATAATTGTGACACAAAAACACAAAAAGAGGAAATAACAGTTTCTTTGACTGTGTGTCAAAGTTAGTCTTAAAATTGAATAATTCTACCTATGATAAGAAAAGGTTCATTCAAGTAGTGATACAAATATAATGTGGTGTGCATCCACAAAACAACTGTTGAATGTCACACATGCTCAGTTTACCAAAATAAATATACTGTGTTTAAAGCAAAAATAGTTTAGATAAATTTAATTAGGCTCCTGCGTCTTAAATCTGGTAAAGTTTTTTCATAACATTTTAAAATCATCAACAAAGACCATATGAGAGTCTTTGGTTATGGGGGTATACAGCACATCACTGCACAGTGCTTCTGAACCTATGCCTTATACTGAGGAGATACTGAGGAGAATAAACTGTTGTATAACTTTCGATTTAAGTAGTTGAATCCATAGTTTAGATTGAACTACCGAAGACATATGATTTTTAAGATAAGATAAGATAAGATAAGATTATTTATTTATTTATTTATTTATTTTGAATATGATATTGTCTATGGAGAATGAGAGGAGATGTCAGATTTCATTTAAAATATCTTAATTTGTGTTCTGAAGGCAAACGGCATGAGGGTGAGCAATTAATAACATGTTTCATTTTTGGGTGAACCATCACTTTAAACTTTTTTTTTTTTTTACAATATTTTATAGATAATATTTCATCACAATTGTAAAACCACAGGCGATGCTCAAAAAGAGAGCTGCTCAATAACATGAAACATGAAAATGTTGTCATGTTCCTTTATTCTATAGGTCTTTTCATACAGGAAAACCATTTAGGCAGCACTCCTGTTGTGATCCACTTCGCTCAGAGCGTTCTGCCATAATTTTCCTGCTATTCGCTTTGGCAAGCTTACAGAGGGGGCAGTTTCAGGAATGCCAAGGGATGTCGGGCCTCACATGGTCTCTATTACAGTGGACTTATGACCAATTTGTAGTGTGGGCAGCCAAAGACTTGATTTAGTGGGCACACATGGTGCTCTGCTTTGCCTGGGATCCGTTTAAGTGTGAAATTATTCCAGATGACATACCTCACCTCCACCGTATCTAACTGCCTTATAAGTGCTCGCAGCCGTAAGCATGAGAGAGTGAGCCAGCAGTGGATAAAGGTGGGCCAAGCCTGCATGTTCATGGTCCGCTAGGCCCGCTAGAGTATTTGGAAGAGGATATAGAAAAGTAAATGTTATCATGTTCTTATCCTGCTTCTGAACTGGACATTTTCAGTAGGCTAAACATGAGGGCATAGTGTAACTCAATTTCCTGCTTGGTTTCATTCACCAAACAGGGACGTTAACTCTACACATACTGTATTTCATTTCTTGAACACGAAACCAATAACAGAATATTACAGTCGTGTTTACAGACAGCCTCCCGTATGGTTACACATGAACAATGTTGGCACAAAGGGAAGACTCCACAAACCGGCTTGTCCACTGGAGATGTCTGAGCAGCTATTGCTCTTAGTCTGATGTGGTGCATTCTGGCATTGACACCAGAGCAAAGCAAATAAAACCTTTTAGAATTTTGATGCAAAGAACATACTGTAGGCCGCTGCTATTTCTGAGGAGCAGGTGACAAGGAGAGCAATCTTTAGATTGAAATCGATATCAAATGCTACCAAATTGACATTTTTACATTTACAGTTAGTCATTTAGCAGACACTTTCGTCCGAAGCAACTTTCAATTGAGGAGGCATTCAGCGATTCAACAAGAGGCAATACACACAAGAAGAGTGTTTTTGTTTTTTTTGGATTTTCAGAGAGAGATGGTTTGTCAAGCCCACAAGCACACTTCATATACGCAGACTATTTATTTATTTACAATTTTTTATGGTGTCTATTTTAATGTATCTATTGCAGATATGCAAAACTGTGAGGCACACCCAGTTTAGGGTTGTCATTTGGAGAGGTGGGGGTCCTGGTTTTCTTCAAATCACTTTTATCTAAAGGAAACATAAACAGACCAATCAAAATTCCCTTGATCTGCTGATATATAAAATCATACACTATACATTATTCAACACTGATCTGCAAGTATATTGTTAGTCTAAAAACAGCTTTATTGTATCTAGTTGGACAAAACGGCAGGTTGTTGAATGTGCCACTTTATAAACTAACACTGTATGCACTTTATGCATCTGAACAATTAACTGGAAGCTGTGCATGTATGCCACTATTCAAAATGTTGGTAGAAAGTCAATAAATAAAAGGGTCTATATCATTCCTGTCAACCCTCCCGTTTTCCCTGGGATTCTCCCATATTTTACAGTTCTTTCCCAATATCATAAAGTAATTTTCCCGTATTTCCCACAATTTTATTTATTTTTTGGTCTTTCGTTGAAGGGTGGCAATAAACATTAAAGAGCCAATCCTCCCAATACGCAACCCATACCACCAAACCACCATGGGCCACCCCTTGCTCTTAAATGTGAGCCAGTTCTGTGCTTTTGTTTTATTTAAGCATGAAACACTTTAAAATAATTATAAAAACGGTTATAAAGCGGCATGTGACTGTCAGCTGACGCGCTCCATAATGATAAATAGATGCTGTTTCCCAAACGAATTCTGTACATGTGATTTGAAGCATAGTGAAAGTCTGAGTTTTGGGTGAGTGAGCATTTTTAAAGTGACACCTCTGTTATTTAATGTAATCAAACAAAAAATCTAAATAAATGAGATTCGTTCATTGCTCTTTATTCAGAATGTGTAAGTTATACAGTGAGAAAAAGATGAATGAGATTTGATAACTTGATTCTATTTCTTTATAATAGCTAATTTTAATAAGCTAAACTGTTTGTTAATGTATAGTGTTGTTTTTTTTTCTTATGTAAATAATGATATAAAAAAATATCACTGACCGTTTAACTGTTTATTAAATGTTTATTATTTTATTTTGTTTATTATTTTTTTATGTTTTTATATTTTTTGGGGGGTGGGGGGTTATCCCTTATTATGGTGGGCCTTATTTTCACATCCCAATGCTGACAGGTATGGTCTATATATTTCTTCTGTGGAAGGCTAAAGACCACAAATTGTCCATGATGTTTTACATGTCAGTCAACCATGTTTGCATGATACTGAGAACATATGCAATATGTTTTCGTTTAGTATAGTGTTGATGATACTCCTTGTAAGATAACATTTTCCCCAAAAAATAGCACAAGTTTCATTAGGTATTTTTAATCACTTATTTAGGTAATGATCATACTAAAATATACTCTAATTAATCTGAGATAAAAACATACATGTACAACTTTAAACACACTGCATGACTGAAAACCTTGGCAGATATTTTTATTCATCTTCACTGTTCCTTGCTTGTCTCCACTTCTGCAATTAGTATGTATTTCCTCCTCTGATGCATTAGGTGTGCCTTTGGGTCCAGTCTGGTCAATGGCATAATAGCACCTGAGGAGTTGGTTTACTACTACTACTACTAGTAATAATCTCCATCTGCCCATCTGACTGGTCAAATAACCAATGCATACAATTAATTGGTACATAAAACAAACATAATTTATTGCACCTCTTTGTGTGATAAGGTATATATTTATTGATACTGTATGTCGCACATGCTCACAGAATCACACAACAGAGTGTTTCAAGATGCATTTCATAAGTTCCATATGAGAATGAAAGGCACACAGCAGCTAGCTTATGTTCCTTCCAAAGCAACAAATCCTGGAACAGGGAAAAAAAAAAAAAAAAAAAAAAAAAAAAAAAAAAATACTTTTGCTGATATACAAAAGGTAGCAGATATTTATTTATTTTTTTGTTTATTTATTCATGTCACGATCAGAGGAAGGAGAGGGAGACAGATGTAGCAAAACAGTATGTTTATTACTGCAACATCGTTGATATTGGAAATAGGTAAGGCAAAGGCAGTCTTAGGTAATGAGCATCCAGAAAGGCTAGTAAACAGAGTCACTTCCCTGAATGGAGGCGGATGATGATGAGTAGATGCAGAGCTGATGCGGAGCAGTAGCAGAGCACAGGAGGGTGTTCAGGAGAGGTATCAGGAAGGCTTGGGTGATCGTGTCCATGTGTGATACTCGACGGTGTGTGCACGGATGAGGGGAGCTTAAATGCGTGAGTCCAGAGTGGTAACAGGTGATGATTAATAATCAGGGGATTGTGCACGGCTGGAGGACAGTCTAGGTGAATTGGAAGGAGAGTGACGGGCTGGGGACGTGACAATTCATTCATTTATTTATTTATTTGTTTATTTGTTTGTTTGTTTGTTTGTTTAATCATTCCTATATACTGCAGGAATTTCTGAAAATTGCATACATAGCAATAAATTGTATCAAATTAAAGCGATTTAGACAAACTTTTTCATATGAATCATGTCATGACACAACCATTATTTGAAATAGGCCAGATCCAGATCTTACAGTCTTGTTCTGAGTGTTATTTGCTTAAAACACTCTATCTCTCAGTCCAAAATCTGCTCTTTAAAATGCATAAAGTGCACTGTGTGTTCAGATGAATACTCAGTTATGGTGCTCTTTTCCATTATTTTCTGCCATTACCAACTGAAAATGTACACAAACATCTCTTTTAAATCAAATCTTGTATTTGATGTGACCTTCAAAAGACACTGTTATAAAAGCAATACTTTAAAATTCACTACAAAAGTAAAAGTGGACAAATACTGTAGTTGAAAATGGCTCTTGCGGGGCTTGAACCCCAATCAAATACAGCTCCAAAGCTTAGTCTGTCCAGCCTATAACAAATAGACAATCATCCCACTCAGGCCATGTAGGTGAAGGGTGAGACTGGAAAGAAACAAAGGAGAGAAGGTTTTTACATCCAGACTATAAGCAAGGATGGAAAGACCATCACCGAAATCAAGCCTGTCCACCCACATGTGCTTCCCATCTGTCCTGTCACGCACAAAAATTACTGTCTGCTTTCAACTCTCTACTTTTCAAGGTGCAAAGCAGATTCTCCTGGAAATCACTAGACAATTTGACTTTCAGACAAAAAAGCTGAAAATAATAAGTTTAAAAATAAACTGCTATATGTACCAAACATGAAAATGTGCTACATGTGTCAGTTTGCATCCGAGAATAGTGCATATCAATACAGACTAAATGAAAACCGCAAAAGAGCCTAAATATTACATCTAAACATAATTTTTCCCTTACTGTACATTACAAAACATTTTATCATTTTTTGTTTACCAAAAAACTACAAAAAAAACTATTTGAGTGCATTTTTATACAAATGTTGAAAGTGTATGAAGACTGGTTGGTTAATTGTCTTTTTTACCTCAGCTGGGTCAGTTGGAATTTCTGTGTGGAGATTGCATGTTTCCCCCACAAGTCCAATGACATGCGGTATAGGTGAACTGGGTTGGCTAGATTGTCCGTAATGTATGTTTGTAAATGAGTTTCCCAGTGGTGGGTTGCAGCTGGAAGGGCATGCACTGAGTAAACCATATGCTGGATAAGTTGGCGGTTCATTTCGTTGTGGCGACCCCAGATGAATAAGGGGACTAAGCCAATTTATATTATTAGGGGGCATAAACTCTTCTGTTTTGTCAACTAAATTCAGATTTTTTTAAAATGCGTTTTATTTAATTTATTTTTAATTTTATTATTTACAAAGTAACATTCCCAAAAACTTGCTTTTTAGTCGTTTTTGTAGATCTTTATGAACAGGGCTCTTTTTTTTCTTGTTTCTGCCTTCACTACTATAGGAGAGTGTATAGACAGGAATCAAAGTTTGTTTGGGTGATACGATTCTTAAAGGTCCGCAATCTGGGAAACTTGTGTTCGTTGTGAATGAACAATGGTGCTATATGTCATCACAATGCCCACGAGGCTATCAGCATCAACGAACATTTAAAAAAACATTATTGTCTGTATGCTAATTTTTCAAAACTGCAAAAGAAAAACTATATTTATTACTGTATTGTTTACTGCTTACCCTAATTTTACACTGCAAAAAAGAGTTCTTCTCTTCTTTCTAGTCCAAATATCTAAAAGAAAATTAAGAAGCACTTTCAGACAAGTAAAAAATATTGTCTTGTTTTCACAAATAATAATAATAAAATAATATGCCAATAAGCAAAATAATCATACTTTAAAGCAAATACAAGATGATTTCGCCTACACAATTGGCAGATTATTTGGCTTGTTTTAAACCAAAATCTCACATTTTTTCATTCATTCATTCATTTTCTTTTCGGTTTAGTCCCTCCATCAATCAGGGGTCACCACAGCGGAATGAACTGCCAACTCATCGAGCTTATGCTTTACACAGCGGATGCTGTGGTTGACACATTACTGGGAAACATCATGCACTCTCATTAACACAAATACACCACGGACAATTCACCTGTACCGCATGTCTTTGGACTTGTGTGGGAAACCGGAGCACCTAGAGAAAACCCACGCGAAATGCCAACTGACCCAGTCGAGGCTCAAACCAGTTTTTTATTCTTGCTGTGAGGTGATTGTGCTACCCACTGATGCCACTGACAATTTTCACAAAAAAAAAAAACATTTTTACTCGTCTAGAAAATGCATCTTGATTTAAGAATTTTAGATACTTGGACTAGAAACAAGTCAAGACCTCTTAGTAAGAAAAGCTTTTTTTTTTTCTTTTTTCTTTTTTTTTTTTTTTTTGCAGTGTACTGTAACACTCGAAAGATTATCGCTCTCCTTTAAACCCCCCAATCTTTAAACCTCACCGCTACATTTGGGTCGCAAATGAGATTAGTGTGTTTTGACAGAATGAGTAACAAATTATGAAAAGTGATGATTATAGCACTAGATTTTTCTTTCTTCAGATGATGGCAGTCATGATGTGAACAGAATAAGATCTTCTTTACCATAGTTGGAAATCTGGCTGATGCTTATTGGAAATAAATGTTGTGGACAGGGTATTGCTGAGGTTAAAGTCTTTTTTCCATTTCATCAAGAATGCGATGAATTCAACTGTAAGGTGCTCCGTCTCTCTCTATACTCAGTACCAGCCCTGCCTCTCCAGGGAAGAGAGCTGAGGGAAAATCCACTTTAAATTCAAATTGGTTCATGGGATTCCCTGTTGTTATTGTGTCCACAGTGGGGGGAGTGAAGCTGAAATAGCTTTAAAATGGGAAATGAACTGCAGACTTAAGATGAAATATTTTGTCAAGCTCCAGCAAGGCATGTGAAAAAAGAGACAACCATTTTACAAACAATTATCAAGAGACTGATAGAAGTACTCTAATACACGCATATATGAAAAGTCCTACACATCAATTTTGTGTCATAGTCCTGAATGACATATAGACTCACAAACTGAAAATTGATGTACATAAACAATGGCCCATTATGCAGCACAAAAGACTCTAATGGATAAAATAACAACAAATTATAGGTTTCTGTTGTTTTTGAATGCTTCCAGATACAATAATACATGGCATACAACACACTCTAATAAATATAACAGATAATAAAATATACAGCATATTTATTAATTCATTATTCCTTCGCCTTAGTTTCTATTTATCAGGGATGTTTTACAAAGCAGATCCCCAGTATGGGAAACACCTATACAGTTATAGACCATTTCAATGTGGTCATGTCATTGGCCCATGAACGCTGTGTGCTTGTTATTTAACCATTTCATAGCTGTAAAAAGAGACAAGTCAATCATAAGTTAACGCTTAAACAGTTATAATAACATTATTTATCAATATGTGGCTCTTTTTGGATTCTCTGAAGCTATGGAAACTAAAAATGTAAAACAGGAAATACACAGGAACCATTGTTTTTGTTTACATCACTCAAAATGGTCTATACGTGCACTTATACATGATTTTGTTTACCCTAATAGTAATTAACCTAAACCACATGTCCTTGGATTGTGGGGGAAACCGGAGCACCCGGATGAAACCCACGCCAACACAGGGAGACCATGCAAACTTCACAAAGAAATGCCATATAGCCCAGCCAGATCTCGAACCAGTGACCTTCTTGCTGTGAGGTAAGCACTGATCTACCGTGCACCCACATACAGAATAAACATAGATTTAAAGAAATCTAACAAAAAAAAGCTCTCATTTGTGTATCTTTTCATCTTTTAAAAATGCAAGCCATTTATGGGCAGTGAAATTTCTTAAATAGATAGTTCACACAAAAAATGTAATTCTGTCCTCAGTTTACTGTTCATATTCATTATAGTCACCGTTTACTAGAGTTTTGTTACTGTCAAAGTCAATGGTTACAGGTTTTCAGCTTTCTTCAAAATATGTTCTTTAACTCATACAGTGGAATCACTTCAGGGTAAATAAATGTAAATTTTTGGGTCAACTGTCCCTTTCAAATGATGACTGAATGGCACTGATTTACTACAAAGCACTGCACAAATGCTTATTTTAGCTCTAAAACTAAACAAGTGGATGTTACTATCAATCCCATACTGCTGGTAAACAATCTGATCTGCCTTTTTTGTTCCATCATGGACCAGCAACATGAGAGTCCTTTCACATGAGATGCAGCAAGAAGTAGAATTGTTGTATGGTGGCTGATTTCTCTTGAAGTGAAAGCATTTTGTGCAGTGGATACGGAGTTTGAGACATGGTCCCAGGATGGACGTTGCCATACAGTACTTACACTTGTCAAGATGACATTTGTATTTACTAAAAACTAAATAAAGCAATGGAAATTATTGTGTTATTAATTATTGCCATTATTTAAATTTTGTTTGGCAAATGGAGAGTGAAGTGATGCTGTGATTTAAGCAAATATTTAAGGGAAATATATTTTTAAATGATGGGCGCCATGGTGGCTTAGTGAGTAGCACGTTCGCCTCACAGCAAGATGGTCGCTGGTTCGAGTCCCAGCTGGGTCAGTTGGCATTTCTGTGTGGAGTTTGCATGTTCTCCCCATGGTTACGTGGGTTTCCTCCGGGTGCTCCGGTTTCCCCCACAAGTCCAAAGACATGTGGTATAGGTTAATTGGGTAGGCTAAATTGTCCGTATAGTGCATGAGTGTGAATGTGTGTGTGGATGTTTCCCAGAGATGGGTTGCAGCTGGAAGGGCATCTGCTGCGTAAAAATATGCTGGAAAAGTTGGCGGTTGATTCCGCTGTGGCGACCCCGGATTAATAAAGGGACTAAGCCGACAAGAAAATGAATGAATGAATATTTTTAAATGTTAATTAAGCCTGAACACATTTTAGGCACAGAGCTTTGCTATAAAATATAAAACAAATATAATTTGCAAAAGTAGCAGTATACACTTACCGGGCACGTAACTGTCCATGGTTACC
This sequence comes from Danio albolineatus, assembly GCA_903798035.1. Taxonomy (NCBI): domain Eukaryota; kingdom Metazoa; phylum Chordata; class Actinopteri; order Cypriniformes; family Danionidae; genus Danio; species Danio albolineatus. The sequence goes on from CAIGQQ010004836.1 coordinate 1,443,344, forward strand.
TAGTAAAATGTGACTTGATGGTTGTTAATAATCAGTTATTTGACTGGTTGAAAGCAACAAGACTTTATCTTTGGCACCACCAATGCTTATGGATGCGGTAGCCAACAGAATGTTAGTCGCATATATTTCCTACTGAAAATGAACTACTGTAAACACTCATGACTGCTGCATGCCATATTACAGTGTCTTAAAACAGGTTGTATCATACCTGTCCACATTGGGGTATGATAATAAGGGATTCCTCCCCAAATCTCATTAACATTAACAAATCTCTATCAAATCTCATTTAACAATCTAATTAAAGAGCTGCGAATGAATCTCTCATTTAGATTTTTCAGTTTGTAACATTAAATAACAGCGGTGTCACTTTAAAAATGCACAGACCTATAATGAAAGCATTTGATTGCTTTCCTAACTGTTTATGCTCATTTAAGACAAAATGTGTTGTGTTTAAAAGAAAACCCAAAACCCAGTGTCCACTTTTGCTCCCCTTCAAATCGCATGTACAAAATACGGTTGTTGAACAGTGTCTATTTATCGTCTGACAGTCTTGTTTTGAGGACTGCATAGGAGAGGCGACGGCACCCATAATGGAAAGAAAGTGAATGCCACCATTTTTATATTCATTTAAAAATGTTTTCATGCCTAAACAAAATGAAAGCACAGAACAGATTCACATTTAAGAGCAAGGAGCATCCCCTGGTGATTCAGCGGTATAGGTTCCACATCAGGAGCAGAGGCTCTTTCATATTTATTGATATCCTTGATAGAAAATTTCTTAGAAAAAGGGAGAAATACAGGAAAATATCTTTACAGGATGATAGAATGTAAAAACAGGATGATTGAATGGTAAAATACGGGAGAATTGTAAAATACGGGAGAATAAAATCCTGAAAAAGGGGAGGGTTGACAGGTATGGGTTGCGTACAGGATCTTTACATATTTTTTTATACATTGCTTAGCAGCCACTAGTTTTTTTCAATTCACCTTTATTTGTAAAGCGCTTATACAATGTAGATTGTGTCAAAGCAGCTTCACATAGAAGGTTATAGTAAATTGAAAATGTCAGTTTAGTTATTAATGTTTGAGTTCAGTTCAGTTCAGTGTTGTTTAACATTCACTACTTAGAGTCCAAACACTGAAGAGTAATCCATCGGTGCACAGCTCTAGCTGCAGTCTAGGTGCCGGAGGTTGGAGAACTCGAGGCTCGTCTGTCCTTGGAGGGTCACAGGAATCCGTCTCTTGCTTGCTACTCCGCCAAGCAGCTGCTCAGGATACAGCGAGGTCCAGGATTATGGAGCCTTGGAATCGTCTCGTCACGGGTCTTGGATCGCATCCGTGGCGCTGCATAGTCTCTGGGGGCCTCGGGATGAGTATCCCTAGTTGGAAATAGAGAACAAAGAGAATAATTAGCGTAGCTGCTGTTCATAGTGTATATAAACAAGATGCGTGGAACACATTCATGCATCATACCACTATGTGATGTATTGAGTGTATGCTTTACTAAAAAGATAGGTCTTTAATCTAGTTTTGAACTGTGACAGTGAGTCTGAGCCTCGGACATTATCAGGAAGGCTATTCCAGAGTTTAGGAGCCATAAATGAGAAGACTCGACCCCCTTTACTTGACTTTGCTATTCTGGGTACTACTAGAAGCCCTGAGTTTTGAGATCTTAAAGAGCGGGTTGGATTGTAGCAAGACAGAAGGTTGGTTAGATAAACAGGAGCTAGATTATTTAATGCTTTATATATAAGAAGTGATATTTTAAACTCAATACGAAACTTAACAGGCAGCCAGTGTAACGAGGATAAAATTGGGGTGATATGATCATATTTTCTAGACCTGGTAAGAACTCTGGCAGCTGGATTTTGTACTAGCTGAAGTTTGATAATAGAGGAGGCTGGGCAACCAGCGAGCAGAGCATTACAGTAATTTAACCTAGAAGTCATAAAGCATGAACTAGCTTTTCTGCATCTGAGATGAATAGCATACTTCGTAGCTTAGCAATATTTCTCAGATGAAAGAATGCAGTTTTTGTGATATGGGAGATATGGTTTTCAAAAGTTAAATTGCTGTCTAATATGACACCCAGATCTTTAACAGTAGAGCCAATGCTAACTCTGCATCCCTCTAGTTGCAGGTCGAGTTGTGAGATCTGCTGTGTACAGGATTTAGGTCCTATAAGTAATAGTTCAGTTTTGTCTGAGTTTAAGAGAAGGAAGTTGTTGGTCATCCAGTTTTTAACATCTTTAATACACTCAGTTAGTTTTGATAGTTTAGACGTCTCGTCAGGTTTAGTAGAAATATATAATTGAGTATCATCTGCATAGCAGTGAAAGCTGATCCCGTGTCTTCTAATAATGTCTCCCAGGGGCAGCATGTAAATTGTAAACAACAAAGGGCCTAAAACTGATCCTTGAGGCACCCCATACTTAACTGGCCTGACTTGTGAAGGTTGTCCATTAATATTCACAAACTGGTAACGATTAGTTAAGTATGACTTGAACCATTGTAAAGCCGTTCCCTGGACACCTGTAGAGTTTAAGCGATCTATAAGGATATTGTGGTAAATTGTGTCAAATGCGGTACTAAGATCTAGCAGGACTAACAGCGAGATGCACCCTTGGTCAGCAGCTAATAGTAAATCGTTGGTTATTTTCACTAATGCAGTTTCTGTACTGTGATGAGGCCTGAAACCTAACTGGAACACCTCAAAAACATTGTTCGTCTGCAGAAAGGAGCATAATTGGGAAGATACAGTACTACTTTTTCTAGTATTTTAGACATAAATGGAAGATTTGAAATAGGCCTACACTCTAAAAAAAAAAGGTTCTTCAGTGGTTCTTCAGAAGTTCTTTGCGATATTTGAGGTGCTATTTAGCACTTTTACTGTGTAAAGAACCTTTAAAGCACCATGAAGGTTCTTCAGTGGTTCTTCAGTGGTTCTTTAAGGGGGTCAGGGTGCTATATAGCACTTTTACTGTGTAAAGAACATTTAAAGCAACATAAAGGTTTTTCAGTGGTTCTTTGGGGTGTTTAAAGTGCTATAAAGCACCATTACTACTGGTAAGCACTTGTTCTTATAGCTAATTCTCATAACTCTTATGCCGGTTTTATTTGCGGAAAGGGTAAAGTAACATTATGAGCACCTTAAAATATAGGTGCTATATAGCACCATTTGATAAAAGTACTATATAGCACCTATTTTTTTAAGGTGCTGTATAGCACCAAAAAAGGTTCCCCCCTCGTTACGACCAAAGAACCAGTTTTGGTGCTATTTAGCACCTTTTTTTTTTAGAGTGTATAATTAGCTAAGTTGCAGGGGTCCAGTTGTGGTTTCTTAATAATAGGCTTAATAACAGTGAGCTTGAAAGAGTTTGGAACATGTCCTAATGACAAAGAAGAGTTGATAACGTTAAGAAGAGGTTCTCCTATTACATGTAGCAATTCTTTCAGTAGTTTAGTTGGAATTGGGTCTAGCATACTCGTAGCTGGTTTAGAACTATTTATAATTTTATCTAGCTCTTCCTGTTCTATGTTCTCGAAGAACTGTAGGCTAATTTGGTTCAGTGGAATGTTTACTGGATCTGCAGTATAAGGCGGTACAAAGATTTTAACATCTATTTTTTGTCTAAAGCCTTCTATTTTATCACTGAAAAAATTCATAAAGTCTTCGCTACTCATTTGCGGTGTGATATTTTGTTCCAACGGTCACCGATTGTTTGTTAATTTAGCAATGGTGTTAAATAGAATCCTAGGATTGTTATGGTTATTTTCTATCAGTTTACGGAGGTGCTCAGCCCTAGCAGATTTGAGGGCCCTCCTATAGCTGGACATACTGTCTTTGTACACAATTCTAAAGACCTCTAAATTAGTTTTTTTCCATTTACGTTCCAAGGCACGGGTTGCTGTTTTGAGAGCGCGCGTATAACTGTTATACCATGGTGTAGTTTTAGCTTCTCTAGTCTTTTTTAATTTGATGGGAGCCACAGTATTTAGTGTGCTAGTAAAGATGGCATGCATGCTGCTAGTTATTACATCGAGGTCATTTGCATTTGCAGGTGCATTTCGAAATAAAGAAAGATCAGGCAAGTTATTTGTGAATTCCTCTTTGGTAGACGGAACGATAGATCTACTAAGGCGATGTATTGGTGCAGATCTGCTAATGTCAGGTAAACATAGCTTGTAAAGTAAGAGGTAGTGGTCCGTAATATCGTCACTTTGTGGTATAATCTCTACATCCATGACCTCAATTCCATAAGAGAGAATTAGATCTAAAGTATGCTTTAAGCGATGGGTGGGACCAACAACATTTTGCTTAATCCCAAGGGCATGAAGTAGATCCATAAATGCGAGCCCTAATGTATCGTTGGCGTTATCTATGTGGATGTTAAAGTCTCCTACAATTAGTATTTTATCAGTTTTAACTAATAAGTCAGAAATAAAATCAGAAAACACTAGTGTCATCAGCCCCATCTTACTCTGTGGTTGTTGTGAGTTTTAAATTTTGGATTTAAAGGGGTTCTATTTTACTCCTTTTACAAGATGTAAGATAAGTCTTTGGTGTCTCCAGAATGTGTCTGAAAAGTTTCAGCTTAGAATACCCATCAGATCATTCATTGTACCCTGCTGAGTATGTGAATTTTGGAGTAAGATTACATTGTAGATGTTTTGTTGCCTGTGACTTTAAATGCAAAATAGCTGGTTCTCCCCACCAAACATTCTTCTATGCCTGTTTGTCATACCTGCCAACACTCCAGCTTTTTCCTGGGAGTCTCCCATATTTTACACAAATCTCCTGCCACCCTCCCGTTTTGTTATTTCTCTCAACTTTGTTGACCACCACCACCATGCCCCCATTCGCTTGTTGCCTGGTAATTCGGAGAAAAATTTTGTCTGTTTGTCCTGCTACATCACATGAACAGCAGTCAGTGACAGAGACAGCAATGAAGCAGATATTCAGTTCAGAATCAAATTGCCAAGTAAGGTTATTTGATGTATTTGATGTGGAGTTTATTCAAGCATTTTTGCAATGATGAGTCACACAAATGCTGTTACAAAGTTCAAAATACATACCAATGAACCCTCCCGTTTTCCCAGGATTCTCCAGTATTTTATAATTCTATCCCACTATCATCCAGTAAAAGTATTTTCCTGTATTTATCTTGTATTTAGAATCTGTCTATGAAGGGTGGCAATAAACATTTAAGAGACGATCCTCCCTATACGCAACCCATACCGCCAAACCATGAGGGGTCGCCCCTTGCTCTTAAATGTGAATCTGTTCAGTGCTTTCATTATGTTTAGAGAAGAAAACACTTAATAATAAATATAACAATGGCAGTATTCCCTTCCTTTCCATTACAAGCACTATTGCCCCTCCTAAGCAATCCTCAAAACAGACAGTTTACGTAGCTGTGCATGACAGTCAGACATGCTCCATAGTGATAAACAGAAGCGCACGATTTGAAGCGAAGCAAAAGTGGACACCCCGAGTTTGAACAGAACGTTCAAAATATACAGTAAAGAAACGGTTAATAAGATTTGATAACTTGATTCAATTTGATAACTGGCATTCAACAAGATTGGCCAGGCTAGACAACAGATGGAAGAGCACATGACAAAACACCACAAGCCATGTGCTCACATAAAACGGGACAAGAACACGCAGCCAATGAGAGATCTCATTAACCGCGTGTTCAAAACAGACAATGGAAGCACGTGGGCACTATGTAAACACAGGGCTATGTGCTTCGACAAACGCAAGACACAAACACACGGTAAAAGAAAACATCTTACAGTGCGCTCACACACGCAGCGTGCATGTTTCATCCCAGCGCCAACCGTAACCGAAACCAACTAGACTTAGACGCTGGGAATGAAACACCACACTGCAGACAGACGAACACAAACACCAGGCTGAGAGCGCGCAATCGCGAATACGGCCAGACCTCATGCGCCCATATCAAGCCGCCCACAATTGGCAATCACACAGAGACACAAATGACAGCACACAGGACTAAACATAGCTAGTGTTCGGACTTTGCCACCAAAACAAGAATTTACAAGACTGGAGTGACAGAACCCTCACATAAGCTGGACTGCAAGGTAGCCCAGGTACACATAGATAGTAAAACATTTGGTCACATGGATCTATGGTGAACAGCATTTCACAGAATACATTTATTGAAATGTGTTTATTACTAAAATCAAGCTGTCTAATTTTGGCCTTGAGATTTTTTTTTAGTGCTGTTCTCTTTCTTTTTTTTTTTTATTAATGGTATTTCTAAATGTTATTTATAAGTGTTACAATAGAGGATTGTTTTACAATGTAAACTGAACCAAACCAAAAATTGTGAACCAAACCAAAAACCATACATACCAAACTGACAATTGTGTGAACTATCCCACCCTTAGTATAGAAAGATCAGTCGATGTCCAACCCCATTATATACACCAAGTAAACGCTACTCCAGAATGCACCAAACAGTATTTCTACCCCAAAACATGACAGGACTACAGATTGTCATAAGATGATTCAAGTAACTGATTGCCTAAAGCCTTTAAACCATCAGTGAAGAGCTTTGAGAAAGACCCCAAGAGAGCCAAAGAGAGAGAACGCTTCTGAAATATTCCATTAGATTTCAGGACGAATACATTACATCCAGTGAAGAGCACAGCAGGGAGTGTTTTTAACTAAAACACATCTTATGTAAAATGTTTCTAATTGTTCAAGGGTGATGGCAATTAACTGCATATTAAAAGATCTAAGAAGAAAAAAAAACTATTTATGCAGCAGTACGTTTCAGAAACATTTGGAAAAAGTATACAAAATCCACAGGGATTCAGAGTATGAAATTGTTCTGAATGTGAGCAAAATTTTTATGGAACTGGTCTGCATAGAATACATTCATTTCACATCACATTGTTCTCACACACATTCTTCTAGATATAGATGATGAATTCTTTAAGGCTCTGAGATCATATTTACAGCTTGGGTGGTTTTACTTCCATTTTTGTGGACTTTCAATGTCATCACTGTTGTGTGGGTAAAACTGTAGCCATTTAATAACAAATTTAGTCACTTTTGGCATAGTAGCTGCTCTTATAACACATTGCCTTCTGTACAAAAGCAGTTTTTTACCCATTCTAATGTTTTTTTAAAAAAAAACAAAATTATCCTGGATTGTTTCTTTCTCAATAAACCAATTGCACAAAAAGATTTTAGATAATGTTTCGATTGTCTTTTTCCATACCATATGGTTTGAACCATAACATCCTTTAAAATATCCAACTTTGCAATCTGTTTTTTTTTTCCTTTCCTGAAGCAGGGTGCTACAGTGGTGTAGTGGGTAGCATGTTCGCCTCACAGCAAGAAGGTCACTGGTTTGAGCCCTGGCTGGGTCAGTTGACATTTCTGTGTGGAGTTTGCATATTCTCCCCCTGGTTGCGTGGGTTTCCTCCGGGTGCTCTGGTTTCCCCCACAAGTGATGAGCAAATCATACTGAATTGTACGAATTAGATCATACGAATTAGCCACTAAATAAAAAGTTAAGAATTGCCGTGAGATAGCGTTGTTTTTTTATTCTTCTGTCTTGTTTTTTATAATGTGCCAGTGACATCCTGTAATGTGTACTTAAGTGCTCTGAAAGGCACCTATAAATACCATTAACTTACAAATCTTACTTACTTACTTAGAGAACCAAAGTGATGGAATTCCTTGCCTTTAGATATTCATCAGGTGGACTCCAATTTTAAATCCTAGGTTAAAATCTTTCAGTTCGGGATTGCTTTTAATGATTTTCTGGTTTAATATTATGTTTTTTATTCTTCTGTCTTGTTTTATAATGTGCCTGTGACATACTGTAAGGTGTCCTTAAGTGCTCTGAAAGGTGCCTATAAATAAAAGGTATTATTATTATTATTATTATTATTATTATTATTATTATTATTATTATTATTATAAGCACTGGAGTTAATTATACAACCTAAAATCACACAATACATAGTTACACCAAGTACCACAATACATAGTTACTGTACATTCACAAAGTCGAGTTAAAACTGTACTGTGTCAAAATAAAACCATATGTTAACAGTGTCCAGATGTGTCGTCACCTTCTCTGGGCTTGGAGGCATCTGGTATGGACCATCACATGGTGAAAATGTGAAAAGAAGAAAAGGATCACTTGCCTATCTGCAGTTCTGAACTGTCTGCAATAGAGAATGTGCAAAATGCAACAACGAAGACCCCGTACAACCTTAAGACTTGTTTGCAGGAAAAATGGGACAACATTTCACCTGAAACACTTCATTAGTTGGTGTCTTCCCTCCCTAAACATATTTTAAGTGTTTTGAAAAGGAATGGCAATATTATAAAGTGGTAAATGCCCTACTCTTCTAACTTTTTTTTTTTTTGCATCTGAACTCTTCATATAAATGGTACTGTTTACTATTTTTTTATCTAAAACATATTGTATATGTCAATATCACACACCCCTAGTCAAGTATAATGAAAGAAAACAATTACAGTTTTACACTGTTTGTAATTAAAGCAGAAAGGGACACAATTGTTACACTTTATCAAGTCTCCAATAAATTGACTCTCAGCAAACCACAGACGAAGACAGATGAGGGCCAAATTGTTGATAACTCCCTGCCAAAAAAGAATTATTACTCCAGAGGCTTTGATCTAATGGACTTAGCACTTGCAGAAGGTTCTGGTTATTTATCTTGCCACTGCACAGATACAGAGATGCTTGACTACATTTGACCTAGTCAGCAGTTGGGGTTTTCAGACCCTCTTTTTTCTGTAGTCACCTACGGATATGATTCTCTGTCTTTCTATCTCTTTTCTTTGGATACTTTCATGTTTCAGGATCTTAGAACCTCACTTTCATACAGCCCAATTACTAGGACAATGTCTAAAGATGAAAGCTGCTTTATCTTCAGAATTGAAGTGGATTTCAAAGGACTAGCAAGACTTTTGATTACCGGATCTATGTGCACCTTATAAAAAGATATATCAATGTTGACTAAGCCATCAGGAGCTTTAAAAACAAGTATGCACCAATGTTAATTTGATGAGTATCAGAATCAGTATAAATACATACAAAAAAATGTTAATAAATGTTGTCAAGAACAAAGATCTTCTGGGGCTGTTTAATCTTTAACTCAGAAAGAAAGACAAAAGGTGGAAGGGAAAAAATAGACTGAATGAATTATACGACACAAAATTATAAATATAAAATATAGTATTCCTTTAATCTCAAACGCAGTTCACATATTTGAAGATAAAAGCCAGTACATTTCAATAGAAGTGTGAGATCAGTACAGCTCATGCACAAAAATAATTAACTCTGATTTTTGAATTCATGCTCAAGTAAAAAAGTTTCTTTCATACTTATGCAACAGGATTCGAACTAATAAAGGTAACTGTGGTGTTATTATATTATTTTCTATTTAGTTTTTTACACTTCTATGTTTGTAACCCTTTAAACGTTTGTTTCTTTTTTTATCGTGGTCATTTCACTGCTGAATATAAATTTTAATGTCGAAATGTGTAATGTTCTTTTTATTGTATCTCTAAAATATGTACTTGTGAAATCATTACTTATCATACACAACAATTATACATAACGTAGAAAAGAAGACTGGGATGCCAGGAAAGACACTGGGACAATTTCAATTTGATGACTTGGCCCTCAAATCAAGCTAAATGAAAAGTCCTGCATTAAACCAAAAAAGCACAGAGACCCGTGAGCTGCACACAGAGGCGCATGGTGTGCTTTTAAACGCTTCTCATAACCCAGCAGACACAGAACGTCAACAGCACCCAACATTTCGGACGTTGCATTTTGTTTGGAAATGAAAATTGGGTTGACGTCAGAACCCAACGTCAGGCAGACGCCAATGCCCAATGTCGGACAAACGCTGCCTTTCGGTTACTTTACAACTCAACCTAAAAACAACAAAATATCAACATCTAATGATCAACATCTCAGTTTGACATGGTGTGGACGTTACCAATATGACGTCTGGATTTTGTTTGCCATACCTGATAAATAAATGTTCCTATTTGACGTCAATATGGCGTTGGTTTAAGATGTTGGCTCGACGTTTGATTTTGGTCACTTTCCAACATAACCTAAAAGCAGCGTCACTTGACGTCATTATTGGACATCAAAATAACGTTGCACTTAGATGCTGGCAACCTAAATCTAACCTAATTTTAATGTTTTTTGACATTGTCTGTCTGCTGGGAAGTCCATTTGAAGCAACATTTCGCATCAAAACAACTCTTCAACCCACAGCCAATTTCAAAACCTCTGCGAAATGTGCTATTTTGGGTCCAAAATGTTGACTTGTCTATAAAGGTAACAAGTTTGCATTGAGGTAAATGTACATTATGACAAACAAAAACACTTTGCTGGAAAAAAAACATGCCCAGCCTTCAAAATCCATTTCCTCTTCAAGATGTTTTTGTATGCCACAAAATGTTTTTGTATGCTATCATTTCATCCTTCAGTATGTCAAAAAACCCAAGTTGTTCACATTCAGCATTCAGTCCATGAAATTAATCAGTTTACACTTAGATCTCCATAGAAATTCCTCAATCGATTTAAACAGTTAATGTTCTTAATTTCAAACTACCCTGATATTTCATCAAAGGAAATGCTATTTAGCTGTTCTAGCAAATATATATCGAGCAGCTTTACATTTATACTTTGCGGAACTGTATGCCAAGATGTGCCCTTGGGCCAGAACATTCTTTGCATGGTAAAGATTTGACTGAAGTGATGAGTTCGTGATCAACAGCAGTGAATCATGAGCGCATTTACCACACTGCAATGAATATATACATATGTGATAGCGCCTATACTGCACTGAACACAGAAAGGAATTTTAAAAGAAGACATAAAAACTCAAACGACATGCTAGAAGTAACATCAGACAGTGGTCAAAAGGCCAGTTTTGTAATTGTTGCTCTGAATCAATATTCCTTAACTGTAGTTGTCTAGTTATACTTGCAAAGCAGGAGCTGTTGCCTGCAGGGATGTAAGAAAAACAACCTGTAAAAACACAGACATAAATCTCATGGTGCTTGTTCCCTTGTGGAGGCCAGCTGCTGTCTGTAAGCTCACCACTTGTGAAAGGTCGGGATTCATAGTAAACAACTTCTCTTTGGTAGTAGGACTCATGGCCAGCGAGATGCATACCAAGAATATTTACACACAAACCACACAAACAGCCCCTTCTTGCCAGTAAATATACAGCTTCAACACTTGGACTCAAATGTGCAGCTCATTTCCTAAAGGCAGGTCAATTCAAGCCTTGTCAATCAAATGAATAAAGCTAAAAACAAATAAATAACTTTAATGATATTTAGAATTCTTGTTTGTGAAAAGTTTAAATAGAATTATTCAGTGTGTCCTAACATAAGGTTGATAGTTTAGGTTATCTTTTTAAGCCAGTAGATTGTAGTTATGAAACAGTCATTTATGACTGACAGATTGATGCCAAGAGAAAGTTATATTAAGGGGAGGGGCTTTCTCTTTCACAAGAGCATTTGATTGGACCAAAATAAGAAAAGTGCAGGATGAGTCATAAGTAGTTTTGTTTTACAGGAAAAGCAAGACATGGAAAAAGATGTAAACCTTTGTGCCAATGTTTAGACAGTGTTAAAATTCAAAGTAAAATTGTTGTTATTAAAAAGACATGGAAAACTAATTTATTTGCTAAAAGTTAACTGCTTTTGTTAAAATTTCTTTAGCATTTTTTACACAATCTTATTTTAATATACCAACAATGTATTTAAGGGATAGTTCACACACACACACACACACACACACACACACGATATATATACTTTCATAATTTATTTATCATTGACTTATTCCAAATCAGGTTGAGGTGGGTTTTTTCTTCTTCTTCTTCTTCTTCTTCTTCTTCTTCTTCTTCTTCTTCTT
>CAIGQQ010004836.1:1471778-1486627 GCA_903798035.1 Danio albolineatus
GTCTCTCTCTCTTAAATGAGGCATATTTTCATAAATCTTACAGATTAGGTCTTTCATCTACAATCATTAGTCAGCCAATAAGATTAATTCAATCCCACTATAAGTAACCCAGCAACAACACTCCCTTATCAGCATTTTCCGAAGAAACCCCCCATCCACCCCATCTCCCCCTTCTATCTTTAACACGGGCAGCCCTCGACAACCTGATCTCGTACTCCCCTTTACATGCTCATTCTACCAGGCGGGAGCCCTGGGCTCAACTATCTCCGAGCTCAGGGTTCTCTCCCGGGACAGCATGCCAAACCTGCTAACAATTGTCAAACAGTATCTAAGTGTGAACTCTTGAAAGCTGATTTTAAACATGATGAGACTTCAGTGTCACATAATCCTTTTAGTTTCATGGTCTACTCATGAAGAAACATTTATTTTACTATTATCATTGTTATCATACCATTCAGAAGTACCATTAAGCATTTGTTTACCTTTTTTACAATTCTATTTTTATACCCCTACCCCTTTCACTTGGCTCTTGAAACAGAGTGTGAAGGAGAGAGGCTTCAAAATTTACCCCTAAGAAATAGGACACCACTTCAAGACCAGTACACTTCATCATATGTCATTGCGATCTCTTGCTTTATTTGAGATCAACGATGGCAACTGTTGTAGTTGTCCCTGTTGCATTATTTTTTGATATTTATCTTCAGAAAATCACTGAAGGCAACAATATCATGTTATCTCAGCCATATAATGTGGCAATAAGATCGTAACTGTACTGTGCAATAACACTGTGGCCATATTTATCTTTGTAAACACACGAAAACAACATTAACATTATACCAGACACTTTAAAAAGCTCATTCCCAGCCTCTGGACTTTTCTGACAGGGTATTCCAGTGTCAGAATGTTGTGAGACTGTTTTACACTGCTTTGGGACTGATTTATTATTATGGATCATGGAGAGCAAAATTTAGCGTTTTTTATTTTAGCGTTTAGCATAAAACAAACTGGATGAATGTATTAAAACATATGCTTAGTTACATATGGTTTGTTATAAAAAGTTGTAATAATGACAAAAATAATTAAAAACTAATTTGTTCATCTCCTGACTTCTGTGTGCAGTTTTGCTGTCGTTGTAGTTGGTGTTCATTCATTCATTTTCTTGTCAGCTTAGTCCCTTTATTAATCCGGGGTCGCAATAGCGGAATCAACCGCCAACTTATCCAGCATTTTTTTACGCAGCGGATGCCCTTCCAGCTGCAACCCATCTCTGGGAAACATCCATACACACACATTCCCACTCATACACTACGGACAATTTAGCCTACCCAATTCACCTATACCACGTCTTTGGACCACGCCACCGTGGAGCCCTGTAGTTGGTGTATTCTTGGAAATTTTATTACACCTTGGTTTCAAGTGTGGTCCTGAAAAATCTCGATTTCAAGGGCTATCTAGCCCTTACCCTTAGCCCTATGCCTTCAAGCTAAAGAGAATTGGGACACCAAGGTAAGGCAAAGAGCTAAGGGGTAGATTTGGACCTTAAAGACAAAAAAATCAAGATTGTTTTGGGAGTCTCTCGACTCCGACCTGTGGCTCTTAATTTTCACAGGGGGTGTTTTCCAGAGAGTGCTGTAAGGGCATTCAACAGTAAAACATATGCCAGAGAAATTGGTAACAACAGGTAATAAGCCACAAAAAAAAGTGAATGAGTGAGGGTCTGTGTTGCTTTCTAAAAACTGAGAGATTGCAGCTGCTGCCTGGGCATTCCATGCTTTTTTACACCTCCTTTTCATCATGTGTTTAAAATATTTACCAATGTGTTATTTCATTTTATTACACATAACTTACTTTTAAAAAGTGCAGTCTGAAAATGTCCTCAAAAACAGTGTTTCTCAACCCTGTTCCCGGAGGACCACCGACACTGCATGTTTTAGATGTCTAACACCCATTATAGGTCTTTCAGTCTCTGCTAATGAGCTAATGATCTGAATCAGGTGTGTTTGATTGAGAAGACATGGAAAATGTGCAGAGCTGGTGGTTGAGATACATTACACTAAAATTAGCGTTTTTCTCAACCTCCTATGTTCAGTTCAGCCAGTTCACTTTAAAAGTTATGAAAATAACCTATTAATTGTCATAAATGTGATACATAAACATGCATACACTCAATCCTCAAATTGAAGTTGAAAAAGAGCAAGGTAAGACTAAAGTAGCAAAACATTTAACATAAAATGTAACAATTATATCTACAATATTGAGTTCCTCCACAATTTCCATGATTTAAATAGAAAATAGGCACCACGGTGGCCTAGTGGGTAGCACGTTCGTCTCACAGCAAGAAGGTCGTTGGTTCGATCCCCGGCTGGGTCAGTTGGCATTTCTGTGTGGAGTTTGCATGTTCTCCCCGTGGTTGCGTGGGTTTCCTCCGGGTGCTCTGGTTTCCCCCACAGTCCAAAGACATGCGGTACAGGTGAATTGGGTAAGATAAATTGTCCGTGGTGTATGTGTGTGAATGAGAATGTATGAATGTGTTTCCCAGAGATGGGTTGTGGCTGGCAGGGCATCCGCTGCGTAAAAACAAATGCTGGATAAGTTGGCGGTTCATTCCGCTGTGGCGACCCCGGATTAATTAAAGGGACTAAGCCGAAAAGAAAATGAATGAATGAAATAGAAAATATAATTTCTGTGATTCATGGCATGCTTATCTGAATGTAACAAGACAAGGAATTCAACATTTTCAACATATTAGGCATACAAATAAGAATGCTAGCATAATTTAATACATTATTTGCAAAAAGATCTATTATTTCCAAGACCTTCGCCATTCTATTTCTTTATACTTTACAAAGCAAATTGATTTGGTTTAATATGTTCAAAGATATGGCCTTGATTCATTTCAAAACAGATCCGCCTCCCCTTTTCTCTATCACAGACACTCTTACATGTTTCTGACCCAGATAATTAAACCAAGGGCTATTGCAGAACGAGCTCTGATGAGGCTCTTAGTGTATCAAGGCAATTCATTCTTGGCCAGTGAATACCATGAAAGATCTCTTTTCACTTTTTAGACTCATCTGAAAGCAGCTGGGCTTTTGAAAAAAAAAAAAAACGTTCCGGGTAAAACTGTCATAAATTTGCAATGATCAAACAGAGGATCACAAAGATGATACTCTATGCTTATCTGTTTTGTTTCCTCGACCATCAATGCGGTCCATTGTGAGTTTAAATTTACCGAAGGCACAAATAAAGTGTTTCTACGTCAGATAACTTTCATGGTCTATAAAACCAGAAGTATGAGGATCACGCTACATAGACTGATTCAACCTTAGATTTCATCGTCTCTGATATAAATACAGGGTTAGAACATTGGGCTTTCAAAAATATAAGAAACTCCTTTGTCCCAGTATTCCTCCGAATACGAATCAGCAATCTTCTAGAGGAAATGTGTGACTTTAACAAGCTGTAACATTAATCTGATGGAATCCAGATGTAAAGGAGATGAGAGACCGAGCCACAGCCATCTGAGAAAGCCACGCACCAAATATGGCCTTGTACGTAGCAATATTAAACACATTTCCTTTAAATCCCCATGACGAGTCTAAATACAATCTGCTCTCATTAAGCTACAAAACTTGTTATGATACCATTACCTCCATCATATAGTTCTCATTTAAAGCTATACAAGAAACATTTAATACACTAATCATTTACAAAATAACATGCATAAACAAATAAAAGAATAAAATGCATATACAAGAAATCTAGAAGAACACATTACTGTAGTCAAGAATCAATGTTTTAGCAATTTTAAAGCATGCATACTCATTTTTTTAAACAAAATTTTATACACGTCCAGTTTTCTTCAGTATTCTGACAGAAAACCAAATTGAATTAGGAAACTGCTGACCATTTGGGCCTATTCAAAGGATAAAAGAAGCATTTATCATAAGCATGTTTCCCAGGCTCAGTCCAAAGCAAGAGATAAATTGCCTCCTTTTTATAAGAGCACAAGCATCGAAACTGGCAGCAATTGCAGGTAAATGGGAAATGGAAATCATATTAAAATGACCATTTTTGGATGCTTCAGAAAGATTTTAAAAAAGTAGTCACATCCACGAGCACTTGATCTCATGCTTGTCTCGCATAATTTCACTTGTGACAATGTTTACAGAGCATTGTTCAACATGGAGCAGATGGAAACTATAATTACTTCAATTACAAAGCTTGTGAAAGCCTCTCTCAACAGCAATTCGACCTGTCCTGCATCAGTCTGTGAACAAATGGCTCTGAAATCAAGCCTGGAAGTATGGGAAGAGAGGAGGAGCACTGCTGAGCACTGATCGGGGACTAAATAAAACAAATTACACTGGTGAAAAGTGTGAGGCAAAAAAGAACAGCGGTTGACAAGCTATGGAATGAAAACAGATGCCATCTTTTGCTCTCTGGCGCATTTCATACTGAATTTAAATTATTAAAAGGAATAATGTAAGGAATAATGTACATACAGATATATTGGCTGATAGCTGTGTGATATACTGCAATATCAGAACTTGTACAGCCTCCTCACCCTTCTGTATTACTCCGCACACATAGAGTGACAGCAGATCCCTAAACTCACTACAGTTTGACAAATATTGCTGCTGTTGGATAACGTAATGTACTTTTGAGACATTTATGTGAGAATGTAGTTGTTTAGATTGCAACTATGCAATTAACAAGGATAGTGCCTATTTGAAATATTTATAATTTCTGAGATACAGCACGATATTGTTCATCCACAAGATGGCAACAGAGACCGCATAATAAGCCCTTAGAGGAGAAAAGATTGGATATTTTCAAACTACAGCAGATCAAAACATTATACAATTGGTAAGTGACATTCTAAGTAGATCTCTCTTTTTTATCTTGCAGTGCTGAATTTATAACATAGTAATTGTAGTGTATTGAGTGTGAGATCGGACCCACATATCAGGAATGTGTGTATTTTGTGTTGACAACTCTTTGTATAATCCTGATTTTTTGGTTGGCCATCTGTTTGTTTCTAATGAGTCTCCTGTTTTCATTTCTGCAGACTAGTTCAGTAAACAGAAAGAAAGAAGAAATGCCCACGTGTTTAGCGTTTTTTTTTTTAATTTTATCACAAACACAACAGTAGTCTGGTAGTGTTTGCGTTGCTTTGACTTTTTCTAAGTTAGTTATTGTTATGTCCCAATTGCAACAGAGAAATACTGGGAAATCTCTGTAGACTGATGGCATTTCATGCTGTTCAGCATTATAATCTTAAAATGTCAGCAAAATCACCTGATTTGTCATCACTTTGGATATTACGCTAGGGAATCATTCAAATACTAGTTATAAAATGATATTAGTGAATTAGCATCGGTTTCTGCTGTTCTGACATCAGCTGCAGATGTGAAGGAAAGGTGGAAGAAAGTAGTCCTCATACTTTTTTTATATATTATATATATATATATGAACTGGTTGTAAATATTGTAAATAAAATCAAAACAAATTCAAATGTTGTAAATATTACAATTGCTCAATTCTGATTCATGCTCGATTCAGTTTTATTCATAAATGTAAACAAATTAAAATATCACTCAAGTTCACTCAAAAACTAAAATTCTCTAGAAATGGTCCAGGGCATGTTCATGGCAAACTGGAGAGCCCAGGTTTCTTGATGCATATTTAGTTTTTTGGCAGTAGTCATTTGCCTGAAGCTGCCTTTTACAATACTGTCAGGCAGTCACCCGAGTCACCCAAGTCACCTGATTCGAATCATAGCCGCTCGCTATCACCTGATTACTAATTGACTGCACCTGTTCACAGACACACACAGTATAAAGAGCACTTACCTTCATTCAGCCATGGTTGGTCCTAATGCTCACATCTAGCGTCATCTCCCAATTGTTCTATGCAACCAGTCTCCCGTGATCCTTCTCCTGGTTTCCAGCGTTCTCCTGAGATCTGGTATTAATTTACCTGAGCTTTCTGAACTTATGTAGTGACGTTTAAGTCTTTGTGAATTTCTCTGCTTGTGTATGTTTGCAACGAACTTCTCTGAAATCCACAGTTAAGGCTTTGTTTGACTATTCTTAATAAAAACTCATGTATTTTACCCAGACTCCTGTGCTGTTCCTTTGTGAGACATGACAGACACAAATGCTTTTAAAAAAAATAATTAAAAATCTGCTGATTAACATTTTTCTGTATTTTGTGATTCACAATTGTAGTGCATTTATTCACATTTGTGAATTTTCAATATGGGATGTTCATTGCCGGCAGCTAGCTCTCTGCCACTCTCACATGCTGCAGTCGTCCACTAAAGCTACGCAGGGCTGCGTCCGGTCAGTACCTGGATGAAAGACCACGTGGGAAAGTTAGGGTGCTGCCGGAAGTGTTGTTAGTGAGGCCAACAGGGGCACTCAATCTGCGTTCTGGGTCCTAATGCGCCAGTATAGTAAAGGGGACTCTATACTGCTCAGTGAGGACGAAACGTTGGATGAGACGTCATTTAAAAATCTTAGGATGTTCTTCGAAAAAGAGTAGGGGTTTAACCCCGGCATCCTGGCCAGATCTGCCCATTGGCCTCTGTCCATCATGGCCTCCTAACCATCCCCATGTCATAACTGGCCTAATCGCTCTGTCTCCTCTCCACCAATCAGCTGGTGTGTGGTGTGCGGTCTGGCTAAGCAAAGATCTGGCTGCCATCACATTATCAAGGTGGATGCTGTACACTGGTGGTGGATGAGGAGATCCCCATTGTGTAAAGCGCTTTTAATGTCTAGAAAAGCGAATGTAAATGTAATGTAATTAAAGACGAAAACGAATGTAAATGTAAGAAATTATTATTATTATTATTATCATATTTGCTCTGTCAACTTTTGTTGTTGAAATTCAACTCTGCAGTTTAACAAAGTAAGTTTTATTAACATTTAAGAAGTTTGAGATAATATAATGTCTAAGAAATAACATGGAGAGAAAAAAGCCTGTTAAATAACTGGCAGTCTACTGGCAGGCAGTTTATTACAAGGTTTTTATACCATAATATACAACAAAATCTCAGATAATATATCACTTTAAACTAATAAAAATTATATTTTAAAAAATGTTTTGCTTTGTTTTGTTTTGTTGTTTTTTTTGTTTGTTTTTTTGTTTTTTGTTTTGTTTTGTTTTTTACTTTTGAAGGTTAAAAGATGTTGGAAGAAAGATCAAGGTCCTATAATGCTATTAATAACTGGGGGTAAATTAAATGATGAATCACAAAATATGGACAAAACTGATAATTTACTGAAAGTTTTTACAGTGCAGTTTTAGTGTGCTAAAATAATCTTTGTTATACTTTTGTTATACTTGTTATAAATAACTGAGGGTAAGTAAATTTTCTTTTTTTTTTTTTTGACCATCAACTTAAAACTTAGCTAAATCAATTTTTCATATAATCACGAAATTACTTATTTGCCATTTCTGTCACAAAATATCAGTTTGTAATAAAATAAAAGTTCAGATCTAAACACAACCGCATATAGACAATTAAAACAATTACAAACAAAAACATTTCATTAAATAGTAAAAAATCAAAAATACACATTTCAAGACAAATATAAAACATGGATGTTGCTTCAAATATACTGACTAGAGCATAATTGCATAGCACCTATTGGCACACAGAAGCAAAGCAAACCATATGTGCTTGTCAAAGTAATGTGTAGTCAAGATTCTCCTCACTGCTGAAGAGAAAAAAGACAAAGGCAGATGTTCTTCAGATGAAGCTAACAGCCGCTACACAGACACAAAATAGCCAGAGGAAGAGGCAGTCACGTTGAAGCGGCAGCATGATTGCTCAAAAGCTCTCTCGCTCTTCTGTGCCTTTGATTTCAGAGTGGTCTGATTCTCCCGAGTCTAGCTGGAGTGGAAAATGGAGGAACGAAAATGAAAGACCAGACAGGGAGCTGAAATGAGCCCCGTCTCCATGTACCAGACAAGTCCTCCACTGGCACAGGATGACACCTGCGCAGGAAAACATTGTCTCTCAAAACAATCCCATTATTTCATTCTGACAGGTATACAAAATTCCCTCTGAGCAGGCAGATGATCGAGTGTGTAATAACACCTTGCCTATTATTTAACGGGACGTTCTATCATCGTGACGTGTTATTATCTGAGGGCAGAGGTGGGCTTTACATCATCCCAATGCCAGCAAAACAATGATGGTAATGCTGAAATAAAGAGTGAGATGATAGATAAAGAATGACAAACAGATGCTAGATCAGTCAAAGGAGGATAAATCATCTACTCTGTGCTACACACTGTTAGGACTTGTAAGAGATCCATCTACTGGATTAAAGAAGGTGACGATCTTTTGTTCTCTGACCACAGATCAGTAAAATGTCCACTCAGCACCCACTAACAATGGTGATGATTAGTTTGAGGATACAAAATGTTAAAGCACCTGCGATTGTGACACTGATTGCACTCAGCACACACTACAACATGTAATTTTTCATAACCCTTTGAAACGTGATGAGAAGCTGCTGTTAGCATGATTGTTACTATAATGGCCGTATTCCTGTGCAAATACTGCTTGAAAACGTGTGCATTGTCTCCTTTGCTGACCAAGACTGCATTTCTTGATTAAAAAAGTATTATATTTAATATTATATTATATTATATTTATAATTGTTATTTAATGTATAGCTATAGTTATTGTTAATTATAGTTGAATTATTTTTAAGTATTATATTATATTATTACAATTATAAAATATTCTCACAATACACAATTTAAAACTTTTCAGTTGTAATATGCCCTATATGTCACGATCACCAGCGATCTAAACATCATAGATCACTGGAAAACACATCAACATTTACATGAACTACAAATCCACTATGTTATTTGGACTACATCTTCAGTCATGCACCACATACACACAGATATTCCTGATCCTGACTTATTGCACACACACCACCAGAGGATTGTCAGGGACTGATTACACACACTACTTAAGGAGCACAAACACTCTCCCTAGTCGCTGAGTCTTGTCTACTGTTAAGTGACACTACAACGCGGTTTCCTTTGTCTTGTCTTTCTGTGGTTTTGATCCTTGCCTTGTGTATTTGTGTATTCCTGTCTGCTGCCTGCCTCTGATCATCTGCCTGTTACATTTACTAAGATTCTCCCTGTATACATCTGTTTGCACCTGTGCTGACCACTGCTTACATGACCTTGCTAAAAAACCTGCATTTGGATCCGCACCTTTGTTGTCAGTGTCACTTCCCCGGGTTAAACTATATAAAATATGTATTATTTCCAGTGTTGAAAATCATTGTGTTGCTTCATATTTTCCTTGAAACCATGATGATTATGGACGAAAACTCCTAGGTAAACTTAGAAAGAAATCAATACAGAAAATGCTGTAACTGTCTTTTCTGAGATGTTTAAGTGCCTGCTTGCTTAAAGTGCCCTTTTAATGCTAGCTTCTATACCTGTTTTAATGCTGGTTTGGTTTAGAGATCTTCTCATAATATGAATTTAAAATCAAACACTCGATCAAATAGTTGGAAGAATCATTCTTTATAAACCCCGCCATTCCAAGAGTATACAATACCTGACAAGTCTTGTCATCAATCCCAGTTGTAAGAGCAACAAATAATAACTTGACATCTAGTTGATCATTTGGAAAAGTGGCAGAAGGTAGATTTTTCCAATGAATCATCTGTTGAACTGCATCCCAATCATCCCAAATACTGCAGAAGACCTACTGGAACCCACATAGACCCAAGATTCTCACATAAATAAGTCAAGTCTGATGAAGGAATAATCATGTTTTGGGGTTACATTCAGTATGGGGGCATGGGTGAGATCTGCAGAGTGGATGGCAACATTAACAATCTGCGTTATTACAAACCACAGGGCAAATTCTTCACAGGATAGCGCTCCTTCTCATACTTCAGCCTCCACATCAAAGTTTATGCAAGCAAAGAAGGTCAAGGTGCTCCAGGATTGGCAAACCCAGTCACCAGACATGAATATTGTTGAGCATGTCTGGGGTAAGATGAAGGAGGAGGCATTGAATATGAATCCAAAGAATCTTGATGCACTCTGGGTGTCCTGCAAGAATGCTCTCTTTACCATTCCAGGTGACTTTATTAATAAGTTATTTGAGTTATTGCAGAAATGTATAAATGCATTCCTCCAAGTTCATGGGAGTCATACACAATATTAATTCTTTTTCCACTGCACCATGACTTTATATTTTATACTTTACATTATTTCTGTTAAGTGACAAGGCTTTTGTCTCAGCAAGACCTCACTGTCCTAATTAAAAATCAAGGCATGATCATATTTTATTTTGGTGAAATAAGTGTAGTCTGGAGGCCTTTGCCTTTCATACAGTATAAGCCCCTTCTGATACCAAACTTGAATAGGCAACAGGACTTTTGTCAGGTAGTGTACTCTACTCTAATTGGTCAGATGACAATGACTACATTTGCATACATCATTACAGTTAAATTTTAATGGGATTTTGGTAATATTCCAATTAAACTTTATCTTATTTAAAATATACAAACACAAACATTAAAGAAATAGTTCACCCAAAAATGACAATTCATACTATTTACACTTTACTCACCCTCAAGTGGTTCCAAACCTTTATCAGTTTCTTTCTACGGTTGAACACTAAATAATTTTGAAGAAAAAGCAAACTTCCACACTAAGAAAAAACAAATACTATGAAAGTTAATGGTTACAGGTTTCCAGTTTTTTTATTTTGTGTTTAACAGAAAAGAATAAACTCATAAAGTTTGAAACAATTAAAAATAAGCAATTATAGAATGTTCATTTTTTAGGTGAACTATCCATTTAGCTAAAGCTGCTGCAATGTTCATCAAGGTGCTAAATAACCTTCCATGAAAATGTGTGCTATACTTTCTGTTTCTGTGAATGATGTAAAAATAAAAAGGTAGGTCTAAATTACAAACAACCACACTTGGCAAATGACCAGGAAAAAAAGCAATGTTACAAATGAAGAGGAATTGAAATGTCTGCTCATAAAATGTACCTGGAAAACAGTTATTAAGACCTGTTCCTGATTAATGGGAATAATCAAATTATTGGTGTACAGTTGAAGTTAGAATTATTAGCTCCCATGTTTATTTTTTTCCCCCAATTTCTATTTAGCGGAGAGAAAAGACTTTTTCCAACACAATTCTAAACATAATACTTTTAATAAGTCATCTCTAATAATTTATTTTATCTTTGCCACGATGACAGTAATTAATATTTTACTAGATATTTTTCAAGACACTTCTACACAGCTTAAAGTGACATTTAAAGGCTTAACTAGGTTAATTAGGTTAACTAGGCAGGTTAGGGTAATTAGGCAAGTTATTGTATAACGATGGTTTGTTCTGTAGACTATTGCAACAAATAGCTTAAAGGGGCTTTTAAATTTTGACCTTAAAATGGTCTTTAAAAAAATAAAAACTGCTTTTATTCTAGCCGAAATAAAACAAATAAGACTTCTCCAGGAAAACAATATTATCAGACATGCTGTGAAAATTCCCTCGCTCTGTTAAACATAATTGGGT
Source organism: Danio albolineatus (assembly GCA_903798035.1). Taxonomy (NCBI): domain Eukaryota; kingdom Metazoa; phylum Chordata; class Actinopteri; order Cypriniformes; family Danionidae; genus Danio; species Danio albolineatus. The sequence continues at coordinate 1,483,373 of CAIGQQ010004836.1, forward strand.
AAATATTTAAAAAAGAAAACAAAATTCAAAGAGGGGCTAATAATTCTGACTTCAGCTGTACATGTAAACGTTGTCTATATACCTTCATAATTGCAATTAAAATGGGATTTTGGTATATAAGTGGTTATGATCACCTGCAATCAAGCATTTGCATATTGCTGGAGAACTGCACATCTGCCACTAAAATGAACTGCATTTTCTATCAGACACCTTATTCACAAACCAATCCCAGTACACCCTCTGAGCATCAGCAGCTAAAGCTCAAGTAGACTGATTGTTGGACTATATATACAGCACACTCACGCTCATCCGTTGCTGAGTCTTGTTCCTATGAAGATTACAAAGTGTTCTATTGTCTAGCCATGCCGTGGTTTCTGACCCTTGTTTGTTTCCAGTTCATGTTGTTTTGCCACCTGCATTGATCTCTTTGCCTGTGTACAATGTCTGCACTTTTGGATTGTCCTTATGCTACCATTTGCTCCTGTTTTAACTATTGCCTGCCTGACTACAGGGTAAGTTTTGGGTAAGTTCAGGGTAAACTGCAATTGGACTGTCACCTCTGTTGTCCTTGACTTGGTGCTTGGCTTTTTATTTATTTTATAAATAAAGAATGTTTTTTTTTTCACTCAAAATGTTGGCACTTATCTAGACCCACTACCCCCACTTTTATAAGGGGTCCAAACCATCTCAAGATGATTAGGAATCTTTCTAGGAACAATTCAGAGCATCCTAGCAACTGATGCCATACATTACCAACATTATAGGCTCAGACACATATCTTTGCAGTGTAATAGAAACATGGAGATGGGCTCTTTTGATTTAAACAACCAATAACACTCAAGTATCTCTTGAACACTGAGTAACCACACACCCTAATAACAAATTTTGAACACCTAAGTAACAAGCTCCATACATTTACATTCAAAGACCTCAAAGGAATATCTTTGGATTGAAGCATCGTAGAAATGGGCTCGCTTGAATCAGGGCAGCAAACCACCAATCACAACTCACTGTATCATTTCGTAGCCATGCTCTAGCAACCATTTTGGAGCACCCTGACAACACAAACCCAAACAGATTATCTTCATATTGTAACAATATAGAGACATGGGGGTTGCTTTATATAATTCCTGCCAGTCAGCATTTCATTTCATTATTGACAGCTGTCAAGCGACTGCCTAGCAACCTTTTTGAGCATCCTAGCAACTTCTCTTGTACTGCTATTGAAAATGTCCCAGATTTATATCTTTATGTTGCAGTGTCATACACACATTGCAAGCCGCACTCACAGAAAAAAAAAAAAAAAAACTTTACTTCAGAAAATTTACATATCTAATTATAGTTTAAAATTACATTTGAACCACTGCTGACAAATGGATGGTTGACTATACTCTTGGTGCCATTATGGACTTCGATTTCATTTAAAAACGTTTAAAAGTCACAGTTCGGTGAAGGGAAAGGGAGCAAGTCCTCAATTGCAGAAATAATGTTTCATTTATAATAAAATAAAAATACAAAATAAACAACCCCGAAGGGGAAAACATTAATAAAACAAATAAACAAACAAACAAACAAACAATCTTGACTGGGCAGGCTGGCAAGGATCAGGACTGGAGAGCACGACAGGACAGGGGGTATCAACAACGACGAACTGGCACAGGACAGCAGACCTGAGGAGAATATAAGCAGAAATAATTAACAAACAAACAAACAGGTGAACATTATAAACTAACAATGGGTTAACAAGGAGGGTGGAGCTAGACAATAGATGGGAGAGCACATGGCACGAACACCACAAGCCATGTGCTCACATAAAGACTAGGACACGCAGCCAATGAGAAAACTTGACGACATGAAAGAACGTGGTAAACATAACACCAACAGAGGACTGAACAAAGGACAAGAGTACACAATGAATGAAAACACTCACTATGCACTCACACATCCAACCGACTTAAGACGGTGGGAATGAAACACCACGCTCCAAACAAACGAAAACTAACACCAGGAATCGCAAACACACCCAGACCTCACGTGCCCACATCAAGCGGGAACGCGCATGTTGCAAGTACGCTCACAATAAGCACTCATACAGAGATACAATGACAAAATGAGTCAACATCACCATCATAGAGCATTGAATAAATGAAAAGGCTTTGGAAAGTGACTTGTAGGCTCTCTGCGATGACAACATATAAATTTCAAATGGAGGTTCATAAACCCCACCCCTTAATCCAGTTGTCATTGGGGATGGGCAATGATACTAAATTGTACAAATTAAGTTGTCCAAATTTACACAAATTAACCATTAAATCAAAAACTCCCAAATTGCTCTGAGATGTGTTGAGCTCCTGCATATGACTAGTTTATGAATCCAGCTGAAGACCAGCTAAAAAACAGCTTAATCCAGTTTAAACCATCAGCCATTCTTCAAAACATTCCTGTAAATAGTGTATGCAGTTTAAGAGGGTTGTTAAAACCCATTAAGAAAATTCCCTCGTACACTTTGTTAAGTTATTTTAAAAAAATAACCAAAGAGTAACCAAAAACTACAAGTATGTTCACTACAGTTATGTCTTTGCTGTGTAGGCAATTTGAAGAACAAGGTAATTTTAAAACTTTCTCTCCTCCTACTGATATCACTTTCAAAGGTGACTTTACTGGCAATAACTTCCTAACTAAATGTTTAGACATTTTAGCCAGGAAAAAATAAATCTAAATACAGAACCCCAGCACCAGAAAACTAGAAGCTTCTGCATCATTTTTTAAATTAATTTTGAACTTAATAACTATAAGGAGTGATGAAGCTCTTCATCTAACAGACAATCTCATATTTGTTTTAATATTAGCAACCTGTCGCAGTTCATTATTCAATTTGGTGCTTGAAATGCATCTGATAAATGTAGAAAAAAAAGCCCAGAGCTCCAGCACTCTATTAAATTTGTTTCATAAACCATGCTGCATTCCCACTCTACAGACAGAACACCATGAGAATAGAGAAAAGGGGGACATTAGGGGTGGAGTCAGCTAGAGAGATAGAGATTAATGATAATTTATGTGCTGAACATCCTGTGATGACCTCAGCCCTCTGCCTTCCTCACTCTTCCTTTCAGTCATCCATCCCCCAACCCAAACTCCAAATCTTATTACAATTTTCCAGCAAACTGAGCAGGTTTACATGCACACCAAAATGCATATAATTCAGAAAAAAACAGTTTATTAACTAGATTAAATCCATCTTTATTGCCATTGCAC
>CAIGQQ010004836.1:1487027-1512962 GCA_903798035.1 Danio albolineatus
CATGATGCAAACCTCCCGTTCCACCACATCCCAAAGGTGCTCTATTGGATTGAGTTCTGGTGGCTGTCGAGGCCATTTGAGTATAGTGAACTCATTGTTTAAGAAATCAGTTTGAGATTATTCGCAAATTGATGACATGATGCCTTATTCTGCTGGATGTAACCATCAGAAGATGGGTTCACTATGGTCATAAAGGGATGGACATGGTCAGCAACAATACTCAGGTAGGCTGTGGCATTGACACAATGCTCAATTGATAATAATGGGCCCAAAGTGTGGCAAGAAAATATCCCCCACACCACCACCACTAGCCTGAATCATTGATGCAAGGCAGGATGCTTTCATGCTCCATGCTTTCATGTTGTTGAAGCCAAATTCTGAGCCTACCATCCAAATGTTGCAGCAGAAATCAAGACTTGTCAGACCAGGCAATTGTAGAAGATCGTCTCGACCATGTCTACATGCTTAAATGCATTGAGTTGCTGCCATGTGATTGGCGAATTTGAAATTTGCCTTAGCAAGGTAAACCTATTTTTGTGGCCAATGAGTGTGTGTATACAGTATATTATCACAGTTCACATAAACAGTAAATTGTGTTAACCAAATAACCAGTAAATTGTGTTTACAAGATCTTATTAATAAATCTAAGTGTAATAATTTGTGTCCCTACTTTCTCAGCATTAAATTAATGTGAGTTATCATGGTAAATACAACATTAAATGCATAAGAGCATTGCAGCATATTTGTGTGAAACTCATATAGACCATATCCTCAGCATTTTGACTTCTAATCAAACTAAAAATTAGAAACAAAGAATTTTTGCATTTCTGGCTCCCTTACTGCAAAATGTTTCCTCTGTCTCAATGCACTTAAATCTGCAGTAAGAACATGTGCCTTCAGTTAAACTTAGCTGTGATGATTGGTGGATGATCCACCACTCAAATCTTGATTTTTGTTGAAGCAATTCATGCTGCACATTTGTATAATTATTTTGGTAAAGAAAGCATCTGAATCTGTGGTGTAGTTATCCTCTTCTACTGCAAAGTTTGCTTTGTCTGCTGTGCTTAAATAAATGGTATGACACTTCAATAAACCAACAGAAAGCAGTTTTTTTTTCATTTATGTGCAAGGGGAATTTGACATACAGGACAAATATGATCGAATTATGACGGGTTATGCTTAAGCCAGTTATAACTTTACTTTGACAAAGGGAAACACTTAGGTTAACGGTTAAACACTTAGAATGAGCACTTTTGGTTTATTAAGCATTCTCAAATTAAGAACATGCATGTAAACACACTCAGTGACAGCTTTAGACCTAATCTTCTCAAGTTTTTATTCACTGTGGCTGCTAAGAGACGAACACAAATAAAGAAGCAGAAAGTGACCAGCCAATCGAACAGGGCAAACAAAAAGATGAAAACGAGAGCACAGAGTGTGATGAATGGTTTTCACAGGCACATCTGGCCTGGGCTGTGCACGCCGTGTGAGCTGTGGGAAAGAGCGTTCCAGCTAATCCATGCACAGTCACGCTGGGAGTCTGCTAGAGACACAGCTGCCTTAGTCAACAACTGGTTTCCTGGTTTTTCTTGAACCACACCTGACTCCATGCTAAGCGTGGTGATGGAGTCATAAAGACTGGCATACAGATCTCTGCCAACTTCTGTTAAACTGTGTGAGGGGGGATGTTAAAATAAAATACAGAGGGAGTTTTGAGAGCGAAATATTCAGTACCAGATGTGAAAAAATATCTTTTTATTTTTTTTAAACATAGTAATTTTCATGTTTCATGTAATTTTCAATTTTTATGAGGTCTTTTTTGCGTATCATGGTTGTGTTTATTCAACACTGTAAAAATGAATACTGTGGAAATTCGAAGATTGATGATCGTGTCATGTGACACTAAAAGCCAATGACTAATGGCAAGAAAGAAAATTCAACTTTGCAATGTAAATGCAAAGGAAACTAAACCACTTACCTCAAACTGTTGTCGACGAGCTCTGAAATATGCAGATAGGCATAGATGTGTCCCCAGTTTCTGTTACAACCTACAGTAGGTTATAGAAAGACAGCAACAAATATAAATGGCCAGAATTCACAGAGAACCAAGTCTTCATATTCAGAATGGGTTGGAACAACAACAGAAATTATTATCAGAAATCAAAATTATTAACAAAAATCAAAAATGAAGCAAAAACAAACAGGGTATAAACTTTAGCAAAGTCAAACCATAACAGATCTAACTTTATTTTTAAATCATCTTATTAAACTGAAAAGTTTCAAATGAATGCAGCAAAATTAAACTACATCTCTAAACTAACAGAATTAGTAATTACTAAAATTAGAAATGCAAAATAAAATGGCATTCGCTTTCCTTCTACCAAAAAAAATGAACGATATAAAAATGAAGATAATCAATACAGCTAAGAAGCACGTCAAAGTAATATTCACTTTGGTAAGGTTCCAATCTTGAAGTACGGTGGTGTAGTAAGTAGCACGTTCGCCTCACAGCAAGAAGGTCGCTGGTTCGAGCCCCGGCTGGGTCAGTTGGCATTTCTGTGTGGAGTTTGCATGTTCTCCCCGTGGTTGTGTGGGTTTCCTCCAGGTGCTCCGGTTTCCCCCACAAGTCCAAAGACATGTGGTATAGGTGAATTGGGTAGGCTAAATTGTCAGTAGTGTATGAGTGGGAATGTGTGTGTATGAATGTTTCCCAGAAATGGGTTGCGGCTTGAAGGGCATCCGCTGCGTAAAAAATATGCTGGATAAGTTGGCGGTTGATTCCGCTGTGGTGACCCCGGATTAATAAAGGGACTAAGCCGACAAGAAAATGAATGAATGAATCTTGAAGTAAACAAGGAGACAAATGGAACGAAGCTCTAGTTCAATGGTCTCAACCCAAGTGAGTGCAAGTTACACCATTTCATCATTACAACATTTCACTTGTCACAATCATCAGCGATCTAAGCACCATAGATAGCTGGAGAACGATCACATTCACATGAACTACAGTCCTGCCTCATAATGGACTACTGATCCAGTCATGCAACACACACACACACACTTGCTCCAAGTCACCATTGATTACACGTCCACAGCTGATGCTGCTGATGAACTGATTACTTGGACTATGAAGACAGCACTAACTTACACATTGTTGCTGAGCCTTGTATCCTGTAAAGTGAACATTACCATTGCGGTTCCCCTTGCTTTGATTTCCGTGTTAGACCTTGTACTGTTTTGTTGATTATCCCTTTATGATGCCTGCCTTCTGACCACTTGCCTGCTATTTCAACTACGAATCTGGATTGCCCATATACATCTGATTGTTCCTGTTTTGACCACTGCTGTCTTGACCATCCTGTTCAATAAAGAGCTGCATAAGGATACTCACTCCACTGTCCAGCATCATTGTCACCATTACAAAACTAAAGCCCAGCTCACACTGTGTGATTTTTATAATTTGAATATTCCACCAGAAAAAGGTGGTTTGCCATTTCCAGGTCAGATGAAAGTTCTTACCCCAGGTGAAGTTTAAGTATCTTGGGGTTTTGTTCACAAGTGAGGGAAGGATGGAACGTGAGACTGACAGGCGGATTGGTGCAGCGGCAGCAGTAATGCGGTCGATGTACCGGTCCGTTGTGGTAAAGAAGGAGCTTAGCCGAAAGGCAAAGCTTTCAATTTACAGATCAATCTACTGTATGTTCCTACACTCACCTATGGCCATGAGCTTTGGGTCATGGCCGAAAGAACAAGTTCTTGGATACAAGCAGCCGAAATTAGTTTCCTTCACAGGGTGGCAGGGCGCACCCTTATGGATTGGGTGAGGAGCTCTGTCACCCGGGAGGAGCTCGGAGTAGAGCTGCTGCTCCTCCACATCGAGTGAAGTCAGCTGAGGTGGCTCAGGCATCTGTTTCAGATGCCTCCTGGACGCCTACCTAGGGAGGTGTTCCAGGCATGTCCCACCAGGAGGAGGCCTCGGGGAAGGCCCAGGACATGCTGGAGGAACTGTGTCTCTCGGTTGGCCTTGCAGCACCTCGGGATCCCCCCGTGGAGCTGGAGGAAGTGTCTGGGGAGAGGGAAGTCTGGGGTTCTCTCCTAAGACTGCTGCCCCCACGACCCGGCCCCGGAAAAGTGGTAGAAAATTAATAAATGAATGAATGAATGAATGAATGGATGAATATTTGATACTAACTTTGGAAACTCTAAAAGCTATAATGCAAGGCTACAATTTATGGTCTTTGATCATTGTTTTGTCATGTTCACCAACAGCTGAATAATGACCGTTTGCGCTCAGATTTTCCCTCTGGTGAAATTCTGGCATTCTGGTTTTATTATCAAGATGTGTTGATAATGTGCTAACACTACAGATTGTTTATGTTAGCATCATTTCAGAATGTGCGTTACTGAACATGTCGTGGACTGACATCAAGCTCCAGATGAGTCCTGCATTTGCTTGTGTTTGGCGTATTTGTCGTTCAGTCTGACATTATGAGATCTTATGTGTTTACACAGTCTGAAAAGCTACAAAAAGTTATTAAAAATCCCACAGTGTGAGCTGGGCTTAAGCTTTACAACAACAGGTCTGTAAGTGGACAAGCACTCCTCTCTCATCACCCAATTACACCAAAGCTCTATAACAGCATCAGGTGGAAAAGAGGCAAAGAGCGAAGAAGAAAAGAAACAAAAAGCATATTATGGTCCACAAATATAAACTTACTGCTTTGGATGTTACAATAAATATCAACAAACAAATGTTTTCAAACCTTTGAAAGTTAAATATTTAATCGAAGTTAAAGTTAAACCTTTTTCCCTATTAAAAAATTACAGTTTATCACTGTTGATACATAGGGAAGTTGGTGCAACATGATCACTGTTTACATAATGAGAGGAATGGGAATATAAAACCATGAGAACACAAGGGCAAGAGTAAGACAGCCTCTAGCCTTAACCTTGCTAGAAATAGATATCATTGGGTAGCATCTCCAGGGACACTCTCTACGATTTTCAAAAAATTGAAAACAAATTACATTATGGAATTCCTGACAAAAGTTGGCTGTGATTCATCGCTAGGAAACAAGATTAGAGCAGAGATTCACAGAAGACAATGTGAGTTAGGCATACAGCTTTCTGAAACATCATGAAAAGGTGTCATGTCTGGTTTTCCACTAACGATACCAGACAGACCTAAGGACTGTTTTGACTTGACCCAGCTCAGAAGATCGCCAACAAACAAAAAGGACAATTAATGGACAATCTTGGGAAAGAGTGCCATCTAGACCCAATGTAACACACTACAGCACAGACCAGTTTAAACACTATGACATGTTTACATTTATTTCCAAGTTTTATTTTAGTACCAACTGGAGCATATCATCCAATTATATGCTTTCACAGTCAAAACATCACACTAAACACAGAAATCTGCTGTTTGAGAAGCATTGCTTCATTATGTCTCCCTCCCTCACATTGCTTTGTTTGTAGGATTTAGCAGAATACCCATTTGTATTATACATTTGTTTTGTAAACTAGTAAAAAAAAAGGAAAATCTGTATATATCAAACAAACTCAACACAGTCACACTTAAAAAAAAAAGGTTACAAAATAGAGATTTTCCAGAGAAGAACCACTTTGGCCTTTGTATAGAACCATTCGGTTATTTTCAAACCTTCGTATTTTAAGAATGTTTGAATAATTTGAAAAATGTGTTTTTAACATAAAGAACATTTTGTGGGCTGTAAAGATTCTAGGGATGTTAAAGGTTCTTCATGGAACCACGAATGTCTAAAACAGGACATCTTTTTTTAAGCACAAATTCATTCAAATCACTAATTGAAATGTTCTTAAATGTCTGCTCATTGAAGGCCACATCACTGACAGGCTCACAGTCAGGGGGGGTTCAGGTGTGGTCCCAATACACTAAATGAACTGATTTGTTGTATGTATGACCATATGCCCTCATAAAATTTGAAATTAGCAGATTTCAACAAGCCTTTAAGACAAATTAAATTATTACTTAGTATTTAAATGGAATTTAAATTTAAATAGAATTTGACTGAGGAAATGAGCTGGCCAGTTTGTTATTTGCCTAAAGGCTACAGTTTGTTATTTAAAACAAGTTTTAACAGTTTTTTTTTAATGATGGATGATAAAAAAATAGCATTTTAAAAAATGAGTATATTTTTATTATTTTTTAAATTGTAATCTCATTCATTCATTCATTTTCTTTTCGGCTTAGTCCCTTTATTAATCCGGGGTCGCCACAGCGGAATGATCCGCCAACTTATCCAGCATATTTTTTACGCAGCGGATGCCCTTCCAGCCGCAACCCATCTCTGGGAAACATCCACACACACTCATTCACACTCATACACTACGGACAATTTAGCCTACCCAATTCACCTGTACCGCATGTCTTTGGACTTGTGGGGGAAACTGGAGCACCCGGAGGAAACCCACGCAACCACGGGGAGAACATGCAAACTCCACACAGAAATGCCAACTGACCCAGCCGAGGCTCGAACCAGCGACCTTCTTGCTGTGAGGCAAACGTGCTAACCACTAGGCCACCGTGGCGCCTGTAATCTCATTACATTATTTATAAAACTTTAATGATGTAATGTACATTTGTAAATAAACACATTTTTATTTGTAAACATAGAATTGTATGGTAAGCACTTTGACAAAAATCTAGGAAATATTTTTGTTGACCAAAAAGTGTGATTATGATAACTATCTGACAAGCCAATCCAGCAAAAAATTGTGCTTAAAATGTCACTAAAATGCAACCTAATAATTTAATAGAAAATAAGGCGAACAACTGTGAAAAGGTCCACTTTTTGAGAACAAAGAACCATCCATTTTAATAGGCTGGCTAAGGGCCTGACTGCGCAAGAATGCACAGCTCAACAGACCACTGTCAGCAGATGACACTCATGTTGGACTTTATGAGTTGTTGACTTTTACTGCTTTTATGGTAAAAATTATAATAATTATTATTTTGTTATATTTAGTAGCTATATTAAAAATACAGTACCAGAGTTATTGATGATAACTAACACAAAAACTGTTAAAAATATTTTATAATTACTGAAAGCTAATACTCAGTAAACATGTTAGAGTAAGCCCTTGAACTAAACTATTAGAAATGCTGAGTTGGCAACCTAAAGTTAAATTCAAGCATTAAAATTTCTACAATAACAATATCATTACCTCATATTCATGTCACTTAAAATGTTTATTTTAGACACTATTGGCTTTCATTGTGTGAACAGCCACAACATTCTTCAAAATATCTTCTGTTATGCATAGAAGAATCATATGTGTCATGACAGAAGAGTGAATTACCTTTTCAGGTTCAAAAACCTAATTTGTAATTTAGCAGCCTCATGTACTGTTCTGGGCAACAGGGTCAGTGGTTAGCACTATCACCTCACAGCAAGAAGGTCGCTGGTTTGAGGAAAATGAATGAATGAATTTACTGTTCTGCACCTCACATTTATGAATAAGATAATTATGTGTTTTTTTATTTAGCATCAGATTTTTATTTAGTATTGTCTACAAAATTCTAATAACATTTAATTATATGTAAACTTTTAAACTGGATCCTTTTAATACACTTTTATAGCTTATACTCAAGAAAACAACAATTGTTTGTTAAACTGTTTTGCCTATTTTGCAAGCAATAATACTATATTTCCTGTCCAAATGTTCTAATTATTTATTTCCAAACCTCTGTAACCTGCACTGCACTAACTAGGCCAAGCTTGTGGGCCTACATACAGTAATTGGCACATCGCTCTTGTGCGCAGATGCAAAGAAAAAGAGAGACAGGAGATGCAATCAATAACAGGATACATTTCCAGATGCTGGGGGATTCAAGGGCCACATCACACCAGACACTGTGTGCCTCAAACAAGAAAAACATCTCTTCCCTCATGTTTCCCCCTGCGTGGTGGAGCATCGACAACAGATCAGCACCACAACACTGACTTTATCTCTTCAGGATAGCAGCATTAAAACCAACTGGCAGCATTCTGTCTTGACTTGGATCGTAGCATAGCAGGGACCTGAAGTTTTGCTCTTTAAAAAAAGAAAAGAAGGAGGCCCTGGTGCAAATCTGCTCGACTGCCCACTTATGAAAAATGAACATGAGCAGCTTTAATCCCAATAAAACGTCCTTCAGACATGACACGTCCAGTGCCAAAACAGCGTGCTTAATTAGTGGGCCAGTTCCGGTCTGACGGGCAGGGCCGTGACCTTCCTGAGGGAATAATGAGCCAGGCAATGTTTGGGGCCTCGAGCTGTGGCATCCACACAGGAGCGAGGTGCTGATTGCTGCTTTAGACGTGCTAAACTGACAGATTCATGTGACCGGACAGTGAACCGTACACTTGGCACCAGCAAGCTGAAATATTTTGCTGCCGTGTTGGGGTTGGTCAAATCTCTTGTTTTGTGTCCTTTTGTTTCCGCTTTGTGAAGCTAGATGAGATTGGTCAGCTTTCTCTTTGTTCTCCGGCAAAAGGAGAGCTTTTGAAAAGCAGAGCCGGCAGCACAGTCTTCTTTATCTGCATGGGATAAGAGAAGCTATCTGCACTCTTAAAACTAAAGGTTTTCAATTAATATTAGGATTTTTTTATACTGGAAAAACAATTATTTACATTAAAAAGATGTTTATTGCATTAAAAAGAAATCTGTAGAATGAAAAATAATTTGTAGACCCAACACCTTTTTTGAAAACTTTATTTGTTTTTAAGACCACACATATTGTACACTTTCAGAAATAAAGGTACAGGAGCTGTCACTGTCACCTTTTCAAAAGGTACATATTTGTACATGAAGGGTCCATAATAGTACCTCAAAGGTACTTTTTAGGTATATTTGGGCACTAATATGCATCTTTGAGGTACCACTGTGGACTCTTTGAGTACAAACATGTATCTTTTGAAAAGGTCCCCCAGTGACAGCTGCTGTACGAGTGTAGTATATATGACTTATCATGTTTTAAATGGAACAGTTGTCTACACTTGATAGAATGTTTATATTTAATGTAAAATAGTGAAAACAGAAAACATTGAAAATAAGACATTTTTCGGGAGCAAAAATATGTTTCAGCAATCGTATTTGTGAAGTTTTGGTTTTGCATGTGTAAGAAATCTATTTAATTAAAATAAAATGCACTGACTGAAAAAAATATTATCAGTAAGTCTCAAAAATTTATTTTTGTTCATTTAAAATAACATGCTTTTGAATGTGCTAGCAAACTAATAATAAAATCTATATGAAACAAAAATTCAAAGGGAAAATAGTGTTCTGTAATAATTTGTATGAGCAGTAAGTCATGGCAACATGTTTTTATAAATTCAGCTAGGGAAACTTTTTAATTAAAATGTATACAAAGCAAAATTACAAATGAGTGCAGTGAAAATTAAGCTTTAATAAGCTATGACAACACATTTAACTTAATGTTTAAGTTAAATAAGTTTAAATAAGTTAATCAACCCTTCTGTAAGTTAATTTTCAGCTTGGTGTTTTTTGTTCTTTACAAGAAAATGAAAAAACATCAAATCATGCACAGTGAAACATTTAAATCAAATGTAACAAATTACATTTTTAAACTTAAATATTTATAGCATAACCTAAGCCATGATATCTTTACCTCATAAAACCACGGATTTACATCTCTTGTAACAAAACACACACAAACACAAACACAAACTTGTGTTTATGTTAGCTATAAACTAAAATACACGCAGCCTAGGCAGTTTTGATGTTGACGTGGCAGAAGTGCCATCTGCTGGCACTTCGTTTAACAACACCGATTAAGGAATAGCTTCATAAAGGGGACAGCCTAAGGTTGTTCAAAAACAAAATCGTTTTAAAGATAACTTTTTAACTTGTTAAACGTAAACCCTTTTACACGTGGGATACGAATGCTGTACATGTTTAGGCCCATGTCTGTTCAGACAGCCTTATTCAGACTATCAAAATAAGTACGTGTTCAGATCAGCTACATAAATAAAATGCGACTCGACAGGATCAACTTGTCAGCTCTGTAGTCAAGACTGCCTTCAACCTGGCTTAAATTAAATTTACCTTCAACCTGGCTGGATTTAGTTTTAGAATATCAAGGGAATTGCTTTGAATACAGTGGCTCGTTGGTCTAGGGGTATGATTCTCGCTTTGGGTGCGAGAGGTCCCGGGTTCAAATCCCGGACGAGCCCTCTCTTTGTTTCTCTTAATTGTGTTGTTTGTTGATACTTTAATAACCGGCGATGTTCCAAGCAATTCAACCCTCCCAAACTTTACTGAATTTGCTTCTTCATAGCCTATAAAGCTAATGACAACTCATATACTGTACACACCAAGTTGGGGCATTAAGTAACGCAAATTATCTAATAAAATTACTTTTCTAAGTAACGAGTAAAGTAATGTCAAAATGAACATAGTCATGTTGAATCCTGCATGCATCGACAGAATGCAAAAACAGGCAAAAGGGAAGATGGCAGAGCCTTACATATCTGCAATAGAAATATTCTCTTTATTTTGAACAGAAGCAAAAAATATGTAGGCCTAAAGAGGATTTTCTGAATGGACAGTGATTTTACTTTTTAATAAGATAAAAAGTACAAAAGTAGCAAATACACTGCTTTAAACTTTCATTAATCAAAGATAACATTATTCTACATATTTTTTTAAATGTTTTTAATGAAGTAAATGAAGGTCATACAGAGTGTTGTTAATTGCAGAGCTTAAAAAAAGGAGAAGAAGAAGAAGAGAAGAAGGGGATTTTTTTCCCCCTAACATACATTTTGGCTTTTTTTTTTTGGACTGTTATAAGTTATTTTGTTAGAATAGCTCCAGATTTTGGCTTCAGTACTTATTAATGTAATGTGTATAAACAAATATATTATTTAAAAGCATCCTATATAAAATATTATTTTAAAAGAGAGACTTGTGAGAGGTGTACTCAAATATGCTGAGCTCTGAACCTGTTCAAAATGCATTTTTTTTACTTTGACAGTATGTTCATAAGCTTACACATTTGTCTGTTAAAAGATATAGACCAATGCCTAAACACCTACTACATTCTCTGAGACATACAGTAGAAGCGGAAAAATCCTCTTTCATTCCATTGAGTTGATATAACAAAGTAAATTATAATTGTGTTTAGAGCAATAAATCCTTACAAAGACTTTAAAGCTAGAGTTAAATCAATAAACAAATACTATAAATTGTAGAATGTATTGATTTGTCATGAATTCACAAAATGTGTGTGCTTATGCATTTCAACACAATAGGGAACAAATGAAAAAAATGAGTAACGTTAATACATCACCAAAACTTTGACCATTATACAGTATCTGCATGACAACTACAGTGTCACCAAACAATTTACAAAATCAGTTTAACATGTTCCTTGAACACAGTTTTGCCTAAAACCAATGATGCACTGATTTTATTGTATATCCTAAGGATCAAAATCTTGGATAAATTCCCATCTTACAGAAAACCACACTCATAACACTATACCGCGGAAGACATGATTGCATTACTTATATTTATAATTTACATTTCACAGTTCAGCAGGTCTTTATCAAACCTTATTGCTTATTAACTGAGTAGTCTCAAGCATTACAAAACAACAACATAAAGACAAACTACAGGACCAACATTGGTGAGGCTATTCATATCTAAAAAAAATAATAATATAAAAGTCAGTGAGTAAATGAGTAAAGTAAAGAGAGTCATGTCTACGAGCTTTGTTTAGACCAGTGCCTGTCTACCTCTAATTATCCTGCCCACACAAAGTAAGCAACTTCATCCAAGTCTACCGGGTAATCAGTAAGGTGCATTGGGCCTTTGTCGAAATACTCTCCCTTATAACTCCTCCATCTACCAGCAGGAAGGTATATATCTCTTTCCTGCTTTCCTGGTTCAAGTACAGGAGCCACCAGTAGGTCATCTCCTATGAGGAACTGAGAGTCAATTTTGTAGGCTGCCTCATCGTCTGTAGCAATCCACCAAAGAGGGCGGATGATGGGATCCCCAGTGTACAGAACTTCCCCAGCAAGCTCCAGAACTCGAGGGGCTACAAGAGACTGATGTAGAATGGTGAACTTTTTTGCAATATTCACTACCTCATCATCGAAGTGCCATGGCGGAAGCGAGAACTGCATGGCTGGCATGAAAGCTGAGAGCTCTAGCCAACGGATGTACAGCTCCCGATCTGGAGGTCCAGTGAGGTTTGAATATGCATTTCCACCTATTACATCTGGCAGGATAAACTGATAGCCTAGAATACTGATACTAAGTACAGTTGGAATTATAGATTTGAGGCCTAGGGTATATCCCCATACAGAGTCTCTGCCAACAATTGTGAAAAAGCAGGAGATGTTTTGAGATTGATAGCCCGACCTTAACTCTGCACGGTCATTGAATGGTATGGCCATCTCAGTGTAGCGTCGGGTAAAAGTACTTGGATCATGCAAAGGAACAAAGGTACTGAACTGCTGAGGTAAGTAGCTTGCTTCTCCTGCATCAAACTTGAAAGATTCCACTCCGTATTTGTTTTTAAGGTTGAAGAGATTCAAAGTATACCAGTCCCGAGCTTCAGGATTTGTGAAATCCAAAATGCCAGCAATACCATTCCACCAACGCACTAAAGCAGGAAGCTGGCTACTAGGTACCTGTGCAAACAGTCCTCGTTCTACTCCAACACCAAAATTGACAGAATTATAGTTAATGAATGGATGCGTCCACAGGATTACCTTGAAGCCAGCTTCCTGTAGTATCTGAAACATAAGTGAAGCATTAGGAAATTTAATAGGATCCAACTCAAACTCCCCATTGCCACTAGGATATCTATCATACAGCTCCAACTGACTGCAATTAAAGCCGTGTTTTTGGATATCCTCAGCATATTTCAAAACTCTTTCTTGGTTGACTTCTGCTAGAGCTCCTGTAGACCATATTGGTTGTTTGAAAACAGCTTCTGAGGGAACCTTATTGGGCTTGTTGAAATATCGACGGACCATGTACTTGTGTAAAGAAGTGACATCAGGCCCAACACATACACGGTAGCTTAGTGTCACACGATGGGGATTACCAGGGTCTGGCCTGAAAGGACTGTCATTGTATCGAGCCTGAAACCACAGAGTTCTGTTTGTTTCATCCCACCCAAGATGAAATGGAACAGAATCATTAATTTTTATTGCTGTAGCATTGGAAGAAAGCCAGTAGCGCTCTAAGATGCCACCAAACGCCTGATGATTTGTTTTGATATCACCTGTTATGAAAGGTTTGGGGGCATGATGTCCTTTCAAAACCATTGGCCAATGCTGTGACCACATCTCCGCACCACCATACCAATGTGATTCACCGCAGGACATGACATGCTCTACAGACCCATGCTCGTTCAACTCATCCCAGCGGACACGGTAGCACTCAACTGTGTCTTTAGGCTTCACCACTTCAATGAAGAAATGTACATTCCCTGAATTGGACTTGTCACAGCTGAGAATCTGTCCCTCTTTCAAACAGGAGTCCAGATCTAGGCTTCCAGACCTAAAAAGTACAATAAGAAACAATGTGAATTCTAATCACAATTATGTCAATACAAGTAAACAAGACCATTTTATAAAGCGTACCTGAATGCCATTTTAAATATGACAACCCCAGCTTGATTTCTGATGACAAACCCATCCTTGTTAAGGTCTAATCGTTCAGTAATCAGACAACTGACCTTGTGAAAAGAGGCAGAATAGTAGCACCATGCCACTATAGCAGCAAATACTAGTATGATTCCTAGTGCAGTCGCTTTTATAACTGGGCGACTTGGTCTGCCAACTCTCTTCTTTTTAGGTGGTGGGCAACGGCTTATGGCACCAATGCCAATATCTCCAACAGTTGCAGGAACGATTTGGTACATCCTCACAGCATTAGATGCACATAGATCTCTGTAAAATATTTCTAATTTGTGAGCAGAAAGCAGACTGATTTAGGCATACTGCACATGGGCTGCACATTGTTGAATAAGCAGCTGGCCAGGACAGCTTGGGATTTTTGCCATGCCTAGACAATATAAAGGAACATTTGTATGAAATCATGCAATTCTTTTTGATTTTGTTTTAAATTATGCTGTTAGGGCTATGTTTAATATCCTTAATCAAATCAAACTGGTAGAGAAGTTACAGGCCAAATTAAATGCAAAGTCATTGTTGTGTTAAATGAGAACAGCAATAAATAAACATATTTTATGTTGATAAAGTTCATTACACTTAAAAATGTAGATTAACGTAAACTATAAGCCTCTCTGTATGTTTATTCATACAATGAAAGTCAATTTTACCATAAATAAAGATTCTACTCACCTTCTTGTGATCCCTCTTTGTTCTGTGGAATAATGAAAGATATTTCAAGAAATCTATTTGTCTATACAACTGAAGTCAGTGGTAACAGCTCCCTTGGTTACCAACATTTTTTATATGAATAAAATATAGATATTAGAAAGGATTATGCTAATTAAATTATGACATAGGTTAAACCAACCCTTGCAGTATATAATACAATGCTGTGCATATGTGAGATCCAAATTACTTTGTTGCTGCACTACAGCCTCTGAAGTCCTCTGGGCAATGTATTGAATGTTGTGATGTAACAGACACATTCTATTGATCTGATCATTTGACTTTGTTTTTTTTTGTTTTTTTAAATCACAGAATAAAAGCATCTGCGCAAAAACATTATTATTTTTTACAGTGACAAGTATCAAAACAGGAGCCTACATTAAGTGCAGTGGTGAAATGAGTACTGAAAAACCAGGGACAACGTTACTTTGCTAAATGATACAATGTGGAGTTAAGGTTGTGTTGGAAAGTGATCAAAATCCAACGTCGAGGCAACATCTTAAACCAGCATCATGTTTATGTCAAATACTAACATTTATTCATCAGGTATGGCAACCAAAATCCAATGTCTGATAGATGTCATAATGGTAATGTCCACACGTCAAGCTGTAACATCACTAGACGTTGATATTTGGTTGGTTTTAGGTTGGACATTGACGTTGGCCTGACGTTGAGTTATGACATCAACCTGAAACAAAATGCAGCATCCCCACGATGTTAGGGTACAACTTCAACCTGAGGTCATGTTGACGTCTTGTGTCTGCTGGGTGTTTAAGGTCATTTCGTTCATCATACATAAACATCTGTCATCTTCTCATCAATGACATGCATCTAATGTCTCTGGGTCAATGCATGTAAAGATTTTGGACATCTTCTTTTTGGACATTTTTAATGCTTTTAAACAGTTTGCTGCATTTATAAATTGCCCATGTCTTGAGGTAGTTCATTATGATGCGATTTACCTTCTGTGTGCGATTAGGTTGGACAGAAATCACAGGACAGATTTTTCTAATCCCAAAAGACAAGAAAAAATGAAGTAGTGACTGCAGGTTGAAGGAAAGTAGTGAAGCAAAAGTATCGATGCTGCACTAAAAATGTACTCAAGTGTAAGTGAAAGTACACATTTTTAAAACTACTTAGTAAATTATAATTCCTGAGAAAAACTACTCAATTACAGTAATTTAAATATTTGTAATTACCCAGGTAGCAAATAATTCTGGCCCAGATTTGGCATAAAGCTGGTACAGCAGGCATTCGTCCGGCACTGGCATACAGCATGTGGGCCAAACATGGCCCGGGTTTGGCAGAGGTGGCACCGTTTTATAGGCGGCACTCCATATTTGGGTCAGACATCAAATGTAGTATTTTGTCCAGATGTTAAAAATGTATATGTGGGTCATGTAAGTTTGGCCTATCTTGACCCACTTTTGAAATACATAGAAATTGTTTTTGGGAAAATAAATAAAAAATTACCAGGTCCATTATCAGGCCCCTTCAAGAAAAAGCAAAGCCATAAAGCAAAAGGCCTCATGGGTTTATCAAACTTATTGCAGTCATGAAACAACAACAGATTTAGCCCAGTTCAGGCCCAGTTATGGGTTATTAACTTGGCCCAGATATGGTCCATGTTTGCCCCTTGTCTGGAAGCCAGACTTGGTCCAGCCATGTACCATAATTCACTGTCGGCCAAGCAAATGTTGATTGTGTGGGCCAGATCTATGCCAGAGAAATTTTTGCGATGTGGGTAGTTACTTTACACCACTGATTAAGTAATGCATTTTCATCTGTTACTTTCATTTGAAATTCAGAGAGATATGCTAAAGTACAAAACTATAAACATTTGATTACCTTCAACTTGAGCATATTTTCGTTTTGTGTGAGGTTCACAAGCATCTTCCTAAACACGCGAATGCAAACTACAAAACTATTATTTATTTTGTTATTTGAAAAGTACAAGAAAGTTTTGATAAACGTATTCCAATTCCGACATCAGTCAAAATGCTCTTGCTTAAGCACACAGGAAAAGCAGGTTTGACCTGTTTGTGTGCATCATGGGAAATGCGGTTTCTTTTTATTTGATAAGAACATAGAACTGAAAGAAAGCAAATAATTTAGACCCAAAACATATGTGAACATATTTCAAAATAAATGTTAAAGTAGTACCAAAGCATTTAGAAAAGTGATATCCAAAATCATAAATAAAAGCTTTAACATGCCCAAATGATCCATAACACATCTCTTCCACTAGATGGCATTGATGGAATGAACATGATCATGAATATCCAGGGATAGCAAGATGTTTAGTTTACAGTATTTTCAGTCAAGACCTGACAAAGGAATTTTCATTTTAAAAAGTTATTTAATAAATGTAACACTTTGAGTGAGAATGTATACAACTCACGACCTGAATTTCATACTTATTGCAAACATATTTTACTCTGGACACTGATAAAGAAAAAGAAAACCACTAAAAAGAAACTGTTCAACTCTGCAAATACAAACTGAAAACCGTTGCTACCTAGCAGCATGCCGCTAAGCAATGTCAAAATAACAAATAAAAAACAAAACAAAAACAATCCTCTAATCAAAATACACAAAAACAAGACAGTCCCATGCTGTCCTGTATGATCCAAAAATAGCAGGTTATATCAGGAACTAGACACATCATACCACCTAAATATGAAGGAACAATGATGCATGTGTCTCTTCGTGACCAGAATCTGCAGAACACCGTTGAGCCTAGATAACAAATGTTCTTTTCTCTCCTCGTCCCCAGTGAAACACAAATAAAAACAAACACGTATCAGCATTCCTGGGCCGCTCTCAGTACTCAATCTCATTGAAATTTTCAGAGAAGCCTGAGTAGGAGACGCTGTCTCCTGGATCTAGAAAAAGAGAGAAAGAAACACAAAGTATGAACACGTGAACAAAATATATTCTGTCTTTTATATCCCAGCGCTGTCTTATTAAACAGAATCAGGTGTCGACAGTATGAGACAAACTGCGGTAAAGAAACCACCTGCTTCCCCAACCTGCTTTTACTGCAGTGCAGCCATCTGTACTCACAAAGCCTACTGCAGTACATCAAATACATAACAAGCTTGATAAGATGAAAACTTATTTTTTACTTCAAGGCTATATGCATTTGAATTCACATGCAGAAATACAGGCAACAATGTGTGGAATTTTGTCCATGCTATATGTCAAAAATTGAAAGCATTCATAAAAGTGAAGGTAAATCATTTTTTGTCTGGAAAGATTCTTAAGTGATGGAAACTTTAATATCCCATGCGGTCCTGTTTGGTGTCACATCTTGAGCTATTTATGCAAATATTGTTCTAAATTTAAAAACAATTGTAAAATGACCATTTTAGCCATAGCAAGAGTGGCTAATTATTCCAAATGTATGATTTGTAGAGTATTGCATTACATTGCTCACACACCTACAAAGGACAAATGCATGGGTTGATGGGATAATGTGGAGAATCTCAAGAGCATCATCACCAGAAAAGGCAAAGTGTAACTTCTACGCTGAAGCACGTGGACTGGTCAAAAATGCACTTTAGTAATGAACCAAGCTTAATTTATTCGTTTCTCATGTGTAACATTATTTTTGACATCAAATAAGAAAAAAAGTTTTTACGGTTAACACTTTAGCTCAGGTCACAATCCATACTATTAACTAATGGCTTTTACCTGCCTAGGACATTAACTGTTCATTAATAGTTATAAAGTATGATCTTATTCTCATTGTTAATACTACTCATAAACAGCTAATTAAAGTGCATCTAGAAAGTATTAACTTTTTCTACATTATGTTATAGTTTTATTCCAAAATGGATTAAATTCATTTATTTCCTCAAAATTCTATACACAATACCCCATAATGACAATGTGGAAAAAATATTTTTTTAAATTGTTGCAAATTTATAAAAAATAAAAAATTACATGTAAGTATTCACAGCCTTTGCCATGAAGCTCTAAATTGAGCTCAGGTACATTTTGTTTCCACTGATCATTCTTGAGATGTTTCAGCAGCTTAATTGGAGTTCACCTATGGTAAATTCAGTTGATTGAACATGACTGATTGGATGATTCAGTTGATTGGACCTGTCTATATAAGGTCCCAGGGTTTACAGTGCATGTCAAAGCACAAACCAAGCATGAAGACAAAGGAATTTTCTGTAGACCTCCGAGACAGAATTGTCTCGAGGCACAAGGCTGGGGAAGGTTACAGATTTTTTTTTTTGCTGCTCTGAAAGTTCCAATGAGCAAAGTGGCCTCCATCATCCATAAGTGGAAGATGTTTGGAACCACCAGGACTCTTCCTAGCGCTGGCTGGCCATCTAAGCTGAGTGATTGGGGGAGAAGGGCCTTGGTCAGGGAGGTAATCAATAACCCCATGGTCACTCTGTCTGAGCACCAGCATTTTCTGTGGAAAGAGGAGAACCTTACAGAAGGACAACCATCTGTGCATCAATCCACTAATCAGGCCTGTGTGGTAGAGGGGCCAGTTGGAAGCAACTCCTTAGCCTGGAATTTGCCAAAAGGCATCTGAAGGATTCTCAGACCATTTAAGAAACAAAATTCTCTGGTCTGATGAGACTAAGGCCCCGTTTACACTGGTGTGTTTTCGTTTTAAAACGCATAAGTTTTGCTACAGTTACGCCATCCATCCACACTACAACAGAGCATTTTGAAAACGCTGGAGAGGGCGTTTTAATTCTAAAATGCTGCTGCCTCGTCTCAGTTTGGATGTGGGAAAACGGATATCTTTGAAAACGGAGGCGTGGCTGCTGAGATTGGCTACGTGATTGGGGCTTTGGGTCATTGCGTATCCTTTCCTTATTTGTCAAGCGCACATGGCTACAACGTCACCGGCAGACGGCAGACCAGCCTTCACTGTAAACACTGTATTATCGATAGCCATGGATGTTTTATATTCATTTGTTACTTTCAGTAACAACTCAACCTCGTCGTCCTCTCTTGCTTTCTTTGCCATGGCGTTCATCGTTCAACCAGCGTTTGTTGACTAACAATAACCAAATGCCGAGCGAGACACATGCTTCCTGTTTATACATGAACGCACATGCCCAGAGTGCGCGAATGGTGCGCGAATGGTCACGTGATATACGTTTCTGGTGGAGGGAGATCTGTTGAGAGACCCTAGTGTGGATGCGGATCGTTTTCATGCTAAAACGCCGTTTTAAAACTAAAACGCACTAGTGTAAACGGGGCCTAAAATAGAACTCTCTGGAGTGAATCCCAGGCATTGCGCATGGAGAAAAACAGACGCCGCTCATGACCAGGCTAATACCATCCCTACAGTCAGGCATGGTGGTGGCAGCATCATGCTGTGGGGATGTTTTTCAGCAGCATGAACTGGAAGACTAGTCAGGATAGAGGGAAAGATGAATGCAGAAATGTACAGAGACATCCTGAATGAAGACCTGCTTCAGAGTGCTCTTGACCTCAGACTGGGGAGACGGTTCATCTTCCAGCAGGACAATGACCCAAAGCACACCTCCAAAATATCAATGGAGTAGCTTTCCAACAACTCAGTGAATGTACTTGAGTGGCCCAGCCAGAGCCCAGACCTAAATCCTATTGAACATCTCTGGAGAGATCTAAAAAATGGCAGTACACTGTCGCTTTCACTCCAACCTGATGGAGATTGAGAAGTACTGCAAAGAGGAATGGGCAAAAATTCCCTAAGACAGGTGTGCCAAGCTTGTGGCATTATATTCAAAAAGACTTGAGGCTGTAATTGCTGTCAAAGGTGCATTAACAAAGTATTGAGCAAAGGCTGTGATTTTTCAGGTTTTTCTTTTTAAATTTGCAACAAATGTGTTTATGAAAAATGTGGAAAAAGTGAAGTCCTATGAATACTTTCCGGGTACACTGTAGTAGTTTTTTTTGAGCTAGTAGTGTTAGTCAATGGTTTGTTAATATTCTGACTTGTGAGCTAAACAAAAGTGTTACCATTTTTATTTTGGAAATTTGAAAAAAAAATTAAAGCAATTTGGAACTAAATCATTTTCACTTGCCGTTGCAAGGTCCCTTTTTAAACACAATATCATCAATCGCTATGTCACTCCTTATTGAGGATCCTCTGGTGGCTTCAAATATAACCTGCAAACAATAAACCAGACATTAAACCTTAAAGTACATTTTACAAAGAAAACCATAACAAAGTTATTTTCCTGGCACATCAGAAATGCTATGTTTTCAGTGATCAAATGTTTGTTGTGATATGAATGTTGCAAAAGATACTTTTCAAAGAGAAGCAAGAACGTGTCTCTAACCCAGTGTCTTGTGTAACACTCATAATCCACCATGGCCTTCATCCAGGACACGCTCTGTTCTCCTTGCCTAGACCAAAGCAATCTTTCCTTGTCCCCCTTACGCAGCAGGACGTTCAGGGTCCCTATGCCTGAGCCATACATGTGGTAGAAGAAGATCAGACACTGCGGGACGGTTGAGCCCCTCAGCTCAGTGGACATCAGCTGGGCCGACTGTTTGGGTAACATGTGGGAGGCCTCAATGTACATGAAGTACCCTTGAAGTCAGAGCAGGAGAAACTTAGTGTGCACTGTCTCAAGACATCAGTGTCAAAAGCATTTCAAGCTGAAGTATAAATCTGACTCACCTACCCCTAAGGTGTGGTCCCCCTTGGGTCCGGTGTAGGATGTAGGCGTCTGTCCTCGAATCCTTAGCCAATGTCCTTTTTTAGCTTTCTTTTTCTGGGTGTAGCCACAGTCACCAGTTTCAAAGTTGCAATGTCCAGGAGGTGGATTCAAGGGTCCTAAAGAGAGCACAGAAAAAAAGGGACCTGTTTTAGAATAGTAGAGTTTACAACAATTATGAAAAATCTGAACGTTTAAAGTCAGTCTGAATTGTGTGCTCATCTTGTTTTTATATGTATTATTAGTGCTTGTAACAAATTATTTATATGTGCACTTTATTCATTCATTCATTCATTTTCTTTTCGGCTTAGTCCCTTTATTAATACGGGGTCGCCACAGCGGAATGAACCACCAACTTATCCAGCATTTGTTTTATGCAGCGGATGCCCTTCCATCCGCAACCCATCTCTGGGAAACATCCATACACACTCATTTACACTCGCACACTACGGACAATTTAGCCCACCCAATTCACCTGTACCACGTATTTGGACTTGTGGGGGAAACTGGAGCACCCAGAGAAAACCCACGCAACCATGGTGAGAACATGCAAACTCCACACAGAAAATGCCAACTGACCCAGCCAGGACTCGAACCAGTGACCTTCTTGCTGTGAGGCGAACGTGCTACTCACTACGCCACCGTAGCACCCTATGTGCACTTTATTATTTTGTAAAATGTTATTTAGCCTTATAATCCTTTATAAAATACCCTAACCTCCCATCCCTCTGGAAATGACTTTTCTTTCCTTCTGGTCAAACTGAATGCCTTTCGGGAGGAACTATCAGGGTGTGTGTTGTTTTTATCCTACTATCATCCATTCATCAATCTACCCTCATTTTGTTAAAAAATTAAACAGGAGGGCTAATAATAAAGGGGGGCTAATAATTCTGACTTCAACTATATATATATATATATATATATATATATACATAAACAAAAGTGTAAATTAAAAAAAAACAGTCAACATAAACAAACTGCAAAAACAAAAATAGATTTTTTTGTCTGGTTTCAGTTCCAATTATCTAAAAATTCACAAATCAAGAAGCATTTTATAGACAAGCAAAATATTGTCTTGTTTTTAAAAATAATGTATAGTTTTTTCCTAAAAATAAGCAAAAAAATCTGTCAATTGGGTAAGCAAAATAATCAAAAGGAAGAACAAGATCATTATGCATACTCCACAGATTATTTAGCTTGTTTTAAGGAAAAACTTACCAAATATTGGCATATTGTTCATTATATATAAGTATACGTGTTTTGTATATACTGTATAAGTATGTGTTTTGCTTGTCTAGAAAATGCTTCTTGATTTAAAACTTGTTAGATATTTGAACTAGAAACAAGACAAAAAATCTGGAGTACTCTAAACTCTGTGAGGGTAATGGTTACAAGCTTGTCTATTTCTGTCGGCCACAGCGGGTACTGCCCATTTAATGTCTATGTTTGTGAGGGCAGATGTTCTCCATAGCTATGGGATATAAGTCTATAAACAGAATATTGAAGAACCTATTTCCTGAACCACATTGTTTAAAATGTGCTCACAACCAACAAGCAACGACTTCCAAGCAACCTGTAAGCAATAGAGTTTTGCTTTTAAGAGAATAAGCAGCCGCTTGCATCTTTTACAAGTCATGGATTTCACTTCCATAAAAGCAACAAAACTAGGTCAAACAGCACACTATCGAAATCTGAGGACAGTCTACCAATTTAGGTTCTTTTTTACCTTTCTTATTTAAATATTGAAATACATTAAGAGCAATTACATTGCTCTGTCCAAAACTTGATATTTATTTTAATGATTAATAGGTTTCTGATACGATTAACCCTAGCTGATTGCTGAAGTGTTTACAACCATGACCGAATGATCATACTTCAGTATGACAATACCAAGATTCAACAGGCTCAAATTGTGAAAGAAAGCCTATTTTTATCATATTAATTGACCACCAAACTCTTGATGCAATGAAATGTTGAAACAATGCAAAAGGTCATAGAGTAAATGGAATGATAAATGTACACAGTATTTAAAGCTATACTGTAGATCAGTGGTTCTCCAATTGTCTCTCCAAGTACCACCATAATGACCGGTATTGAAATACAGCAGCGTAGAAGGCCTAATTAAGCAGCTACAGCACTGTACAGTTTAAAAACGTAGCAGATTAATTCTGCCTCATTATTATGAGTATTTATTATTGTCAGCCACATTTAACATTCTAAATAATTTGAACATTAACACTGTACTATGCTTAAAGATAAAAATAAACAAATAAACGTCAACATTTAAACTAAAATGTGCTTTTTAAAGTTGAATGGCACTGTTCTTAAAAAGTAAAAAGAAAACTAAAAAGGATGATCAAAAAAGTAACATATTTATCCCTGGACCTCATAAACATAGGTTAAATGTCAACATATTGATATATAAACTCCTTTTGAAATATATGTCGCATGCATATATGATTTATTTGTATGTCTTTAAAATCTAAACATTAACTTGTATTGTAAATATATGAATTGGATTTACATATTTAAATTAGAAATTAGATCTGCTTGCTGTATGTTAGAGTAGGCTTTGTGTGTCAGAAAAGCAAGAGATTAAACTATACCTGTCAAATTGGGATATAAAAAGGCGAGATACGCCCCCCAACAAGCATTACAAATATTGAAAGGTTAAAAGGGTTAAAAGTGTGTTCATTTTTTTTCTGTAATAACTCAGTGATTCTTCCAAGTACCACTAGAAGGAAGCCCGCGTACCACTAGTGGTACACGTACCACAGTTTGAGAACCACTGCTGTAGATCATCCTAAGATGCTCACTATCTGATCTGCTTTCAACACATCCAAAAGAACATACTGTGGGCTTCAGGTCAACTGGATGCCAATGTGAGAACAAAGCCTTCTTTCAAAATGCTGGCATTATCATCCTGGAATATGACAATGGCATCTGTTTTCCAACATTACAGCATCTTTCAACATTGTTTAAAAATAAACGGTTACACACTGCATCAGTTAGGGTTAAAATAACTGTTAGCAAATATATAACAGGCCAGAAACAGATTGATTACTACAATAAACATCCTGCCACAGACTACATTTCAAAAAGTAAAGTAAAATTCAACAAGTTACGTTTTTATTTGGCCTTATAGTTTATTTTAGTTGTTCTTCGGTATATTGAGAATGTGTAAATATGTGCGACATTTTTTTTTAAAAGAGTAAATTTTACCACAACTTATTTTGCACTGTTCGGAGAGAGCAAGGTAGTGTTTGTAAAACAAATTGTAAGGTTTCTCTGTGACTAATCTCTGTACTATGTACTTTTGTAATTTTTATTAGTTCCCTTTTTAATTGATATTTATCTATATTTGTATTTCAGTTCAATGTGAGTGATATCAGAATTTCAGTTTAATCTTGATAAAACTTGATAGTAAACTTGATAAAACTGAAAGATTACTGTGCAGGAAAAACCTCACTCCTCTGACCTCTACAGCGACATTGAAGCTAGAAGCCATAAACTTTAGCCTTTAGTAGGAATGGTGTGTTACACCCGGGGGCTCGTCCGGGATGGTAGTAAGGTTTAGAGCGGTGAGTGTAAATGAGGTCAGCTAATTAAGTGCTGTGCATGTAAACCTCTCTCCTCTAAAGGTGCTCTAGCAACAAACGCTAGTGGCCATGGTTTGTATACATAAACCTTGATAGAGCAACTGATTCCCATGCAA
Source organism: Danio albolineatus (assembly GCA_903798035.1). NCBI lineage: Eukaryota > Metazoa > Chordata > Actinopteri > Cypriniformes > Danionidae > Danio > Danio albolineatus. The sequence goes on from CAIGQQ010004836.1 coordinate 1,511,834, forward strand.
AAAACTGCCTGTTTAATCCCATCTCAGAGTGGGTTGGGTGCAGTAGTACTGGTGGGTTATGTATATACAACCTATATCAATTGTTCATGCAATTTGACCAAAACAGACTCATTGGAAACACATGGTTCAGTTTACATTTTCTTCAAACTGCAAAAATGTACACTGTAAAATAATAAATTACAGAAATTTCCTTAAATTTAAATTTCTGTTAAATTTCTGTAATTTAATATCCGTTATTTTACAGTAAATTTCTGTAATTTAACGGCCATTATTTTACAGTTTATTTCCGGCACCCCAGCTGCTAAAATTACGGATTTTTTTACAGTGTACTTAAGCATATGTTTGACTGCAGTTTCTAGGTAAAATGCACACTTAGAGGCAGTATGACATCAACAACTTTGGTTCCTCTTTACACTAATCATATATACAGGCACATAATATTCACAAATAAATGATTTTTTTTTTCTTGTGCAGTTTACACGACACCAAATAAATACCAAAACACCTTAACACCTTAACAGTGATTATGATTTGTAATCTAATATATTTGCCTCAGTAACATATTTCAGTAACATATCACAGCATCTCAATATGTAGACACCACCATGTAGTGGGTTTGTCACCTGAAACATGCAAAAATGTAGGATGAGGCATATATTCCCAATGAGCCTGCTTTGAATTTGCCTCTAAGGCCCTGTTTACACTGCCAGGTCTTGATACCCAATACTGATTTGTTGCCTATATCTGATTTTGTCACGTTCTTTTAATTGTGACCATATCCGATTCATGTCTTTATATATTTGCCTATCCGTTTACATGCTCTTTTAATTGTGACCCATATCCGATTCATGTCTTTACACTTGCCATACAATTTACGACGTCGCTCATGCATAAAGGCGAGTTCTAGCATCTGCGCCATACTAGAAGAAATTGTCTTACTTTTAGCTCTGCGAAATTTGCAAAGTTGGCCCAACTTTAAAATGATTTTGAGGCGGAGGAGAAGGGAAAAGGCCGTTATCGCAGCTTGGCCTATGGTTTATATATGGTGTACCCTACTGACTCATCTTCCCACAGGGCAAGGTGGCAGGTAACTTCTGCCGTCGACCACTGACCACTTTCCTCCTCCATG
>CAIGQQ010004836.1:1513362-1550935 GCA_903798035.1 Danio albolineatus
TATATATATATATATATAAACAATTTTAAAATATTATTTAAATCATTAAAACATTATTTACTGTCATCATGGCAAACATAAAATAAATCAGTTATAAGAAATTAGTAATTAAAACTATTATGTTTAGAAATGTATTGAGAAAATATCTCCACTAAACAGAAATTAGGGGAAAAAATGAACAGGGGGGCTAATAATTCTGACTTCAACTGTATTTATATAGTTTTATTTGTTATTTTATTTTTTTATAAAAGAGACAGTTAAATCCAAACCCACATTATTTGTCTTCAGCATTCTGTGGTTTTTCCTTTAAAATGGCTTTGACATTTTGAAGAAGCACAATGAATATCCCACAAATGGGGCTTCGAAGTGGTTTTCCTGCAGATAGACACTTCATTCAAAAGAGTCTTGTGCTTCAGTTATCAGAATCCCAGAGATTATGATAGGAATTCACACACGGGGTGAACCAAAGTACAGTCAAAGATTTGTTACGGCTTATCTGTGACAAGAAAATACTTTTCTAAAATAAAAAAGCATTAAAACTGAATTTGTACGTATCATTCAAGACATTCAATGTCCTTTTATCACCTCTAATCTAAGGAACACTTAAAACCTTTATGTTGTTAATCATCTCACAATTTACACTGCCTTTCAAAAGTGTAAATTTAGTTCATTTGTTTTGCACAAATTGTTTCACTTCATAAGGCATCATTGTATTGTCATGAGCCATGCAATTTTGCTTTGTCAGTATATGTTGTTTTGATTTGCCATTAATGAATCACCAAGGATCTACAATGTTTTACTGAAGAAAATAAAATTCACATCTTGGTTGACCTGAGGGTGACTAAATGAACATTTTCCTTTTTAGGTGAACTATCCCTTTCAGAAACCTACTAACAAATCCCAGATTTTACCTTAGTAGACATAGGCTTCAGGTAGGTGATTTCCACCTCAGTCCAAACATCTCTAGACCTCTCAGAAACAGTCCATAGTTTATCCTGGGCTATGTTGTTTTCATCATAAACATAGACAGCCAGAGCATTATCTATTTTCATGAAGCCATGAAGGGCATAGTAAAACCTGAGGCAGTATTTATGGTTCCCTGGTAGGTAAGGTCCAAAAAGACGACCCACATACCCTGGACGAGAGGCATGACGAGTGTTGGTCAGGAGAAAAGACCCTGTGGATGTAGTAGACAGATATAAGAGACATAAACAGTAAGGGAAATACAAAATGTAAACAATCTTCTTACAGGGATATTCACCGCATTGTTTATTCACCCTCATGTTGTTCCAAACATAGATGAAATGTATTCATCTTCACAACACAAATGATAATACTTTAATCAAATCTAAAAGAACTCTCTGTCTCTCCACTAAAAGTTTGTTTACCCAAGCATTCAAAGATCAAAAAATAAATTCATTTGAATTCAGTGGTTTAAAACTTCTGACTAATTTTAGCATTTATTCACATATGAAAATGGATCAGCATACATAAACAGAAGTTCAATGGTACCTTCTTATCACACAAAAACAAACCTTGCTAAATGATTCTTGCGGGAGCTCAGATGTGACCAGCAAGAACAAACATCATTGGTTGTTGTGCATCAAGCAAGCTTACAGTACATGTGCACAAATTTCAAAGTTGTAAAGTTGTTAGTGCATTGGAAAACGCCTGGGTGACTAGAACTTCAATGAAGAGATAGAAGCCTCTCAGATTTCATTAAAATAGTTTCACTTGTGTTCTGAAAAGAAAGAAGTCTCTTATAGTCTTGGAACAAGTTTAGGGTGAGGAAATTTTGATAGAATGATATTTTTGGGTTGAAGCTTTCTTTGTTTTGATATTGATAACTATTAATATTAAAAATGACCAATTAAAATGGCATATTTATAAAACAAAAGAAATTCATTCAATCATTCAGCTTAGTCTATTTCAGAGGTCGCCACAGCAAAATAAACCGCCAACTATTCCGACATATGCTTTATGCAGCTGATGCCTTTCCAGCCGCAACCCAGTACTGGGAAACCCCCATATGAGTGCACACTCATTCACACACACTACGGCCAATTTAGTTAATTCAATTCACCTATAGCATATGTCTTTGGACTGTGGGGGAAATCGGAGCACCTGGAGGAAACCCACGACACACAGGGAGGACATGCAAACTCCACATAAAAATCCCGACCGGCCCAGTCGGGACTCAAACCAGCGACCTTCTTGCTGTGAGGCAACAGTAAGGAATCTCACTTTCCTTTTTTTCAATTCCATAACTGTCAAAAAATTCTCTCAACAGATAAATTATTTCTTAAATTGTCAATAAATAATAATTTAACTCTATAAAAATATATAGAAAGAACTGTAACTTCTTTCCTAACACACGCACAAACATACAGAAATGAAAAATAATTCATAAACCTGGCAAATTCTGACTTAAAATTACTTTTATTCAATCTGCAAGTTTTGGAAAACCTGCAAGTTTTGGACACAGCTTCTTATAAAGATAATACGATGATGTACAAGAGCCATCATTTTGGGGAATAATTTTGATCTTGACTATATATGTGGCCTTAAAATTTAAAAACACGCTTTTATGGAACCTAATGATAATGCTTCTATTTAGCAACAAACTAAACAATAAGCAAAAAGGAGTATTTTTTTATTGCCACAAAGCAAAACAACCATTTAGAACTATGTATATTTCTAATGTTTGCATCAATAAATAGTATACAAGTATGATTTAAACCATAACAAATGTTAATCATGTTTGTACACATTTATGTCTAACAAACTATCAAGGTGGATGGTTAATTATTACTAACAAACTAACTTGGTGGATCAATGTATCAAAATACTTCAATGTATCAAAATAATCAGATATATCAAAAGTCTGACTTGCGCACCAGTGCCTGTGGTGTGATCTCCAATGCGGTAAACATTTGGTTTGACAGAGACTTTGTTCCACAGCGAGCCTCCAGTCTGTTCCTGATAATACTGACACAGGCCCTCCTCAAAGTCACAGTTTGCAACAGACGGGTCAAACTCTGGCTCTGAAACATGAGTGATATGAAACAAATGCACAACATGAACATCCCCCACATGGACGGACATTTTGTGAAATGTATGTAAAATGCTGACTAAAGGAAATGTCAGTATAGTTGCTCCATAACAGTAAAGCAGCAACAAAATTCCCTATTAAACAGCAATTTACTGGTTATTATGGTTTGCAGTGTCAGCCTCTCTGAGAGCGATAGGCTTTCTTCCTGTTTCAAAGAATAACTTGGTTGAATATATTTACTTGTTGTTGAACATAAGGTGATCAACATATTTATTTTGTAAAATTTAAATGGTAAACATGTCTTTAATATACAGTATAAACAGCTTCATTTTTGTATACTTGTACTGCAAAAGTATTTGACTTAGTCAATAAGTAATGACAAAAACATTTGATTCATTGAACTGATGAGCTAGTTTTATTCCAGCTCTTTCGTTAGGTACATTATTCTGAAACATTACATTGAATTACAAAGCAATCTCGAATAAAATCATTACTAGAGGATCAGACATGGATGTTTGGTATGAATTTTCCTAATGTAAACCATATGAAAGCATATGAAGCATGTACTATTAATCTTTTTTTTTTCAATGTTATTAAAATCAGAATTATTAAACATAATTTTCAACCAAAAAAAAACGTTTACGTGTTTGGCTGTTAATTTAACAAGAATGAAATTTTGGTCACCTGAAATGTCAAACTTGAAATGTCAAATTTACTGAAGTAAATTAGTTTCAAACAATATACTGGGACTTATTTTGATAATCAATAATAAAGTGCATGGTATAAAGCATGTGGTGCAGGTACACAGGGTGTGTCTGAATCCACTAAATGATCGGTAAGTCGATGCATTGTCTAAAAGGGTTGCACTTATTCTCTTCAGTAATACATTTGTTTTGGCCTTAACATGCAATAAATCAATCAGTTTCATCTCCCACTTTTTTTAGAGCCAGATGATTTCATACAATATGCACAGTGTACTCACATACACATACACTCACCGGCCACTTTAATAGGACCCTATTTTGCCTTCAGAACTGCCTTAATCCTTCATGGCATTGATTCAACAAGGTACTGAAAATGTTCTTCAGAGATCTTGGTCCATATGGACATGATAGCATCACGCAGTTGCTGCAGATTTGTCTGCTGCACATCCATGATGCAAATCTCCCGTTTCACTACATCCCAAATGTGTTCTATTGGATTTTAATCTGGTGTCTGTGGAGGCCATTTGAGTACAGTGGAGTCATTGTCATGTTCAAGAAACCAGTTTGAGATAGTTCGCATTTTATGACATGGTGCTTCATCCTGCTGAAAGTAGCCATCAGAAGATGGGTACACTGTGGTCGTAAAGGGATGGACATGGTCAGCAACAATACTCTGTGGCGTTGACACAATGCTCAATTGGTACTAATGGGCCCAAAGTATGCCAAGAAAATATCCCCACACAACACAACCACGTTGAAACAACGCAGGATGGATCCATGCATTTGTTGTTGACACCAAATTCTGACCCTAACATCCGAATGTTGCAGAAGAAATCGAGACTCATCAGAACAGGCAATGTTTTTCCAATCTTCTATTGTCCAATTTTGGTGAGCCTGTGCAAACTAGTCTCAGTTTCCTGTTCTTAGCTGACAGGAGTGGCACCCGGTGTGGTCTTCTGCTGCTGTAGCCCATCCACGTCAAGTTTTGACAGGTTGTGCTATCAGGTTGTGCCTTCTGCATACAGTACCTCGGCTGTAACGAGTGGTTATTTGAGTTACTGCTGCCTTTCTATCAGCTTGAACCAGTCTGGCCGCCATGACCTCAACAAGACATTTGTGCCCACAAAACAGCCGCTCGCTAGATATTTTCTCTTTTTCAGACCATTCTCTGTAAAGTCTAAAGATGGTTGTGCGTGAAAATTCCATTAGATCCACAGTGTCTGAAATTCTCATACCAGCCCGTCTGGCACCGACAACCATGCCACATTCAAAGATACTTAAAGTTCCTTCTACATGCCTAAATGCATTGAGTTGCTGCGACGTGATTGGCTGAATAGACATTTGCATTATTAAGCAGTAGGACACCTAATAAATGTACCTAATAAAGTGCCCATTGAGTGTACATACACTATAGGCACATATTAATTACAAACTTTTTAAGTAACAAATAAAATCTATAATGACTTTTATATTGATGTATATTGAGGTTTCAGTGGGTCAGTGCTATGTTCTATTTCACCTCAAAATTGCATTTGTTATTTAAAGAATGTGGTGTTGGGCATGAAAATCGTAACTGCTGAAACTAGCAAATAATACATATATTGTGCCTGACATCATGTTGTACCAAGAAAAGCAAGTTGGCTATACTGATTAAGTAAATAGTGGCATAAAACCAGTAATAATGTGCCGGTGGTATATGGTTTTCTATGTAATGTACTGTTTCAAACTACAAAGAATTTACATAAACATCTCTAACTGTGAAGACATCAGCATTTCAATTTGTTTGGAGCACATTAAAATCCCATAATGCAATGCAAAATGTAACTTCTGGTTTCATTAGTTGCCTTGTTTGATTTTCCTGTTTTCATGGTCCACCTGTGTCTTATTCGGCTGTTTATTCTCCCTTTATTTTTCACAGGGTTGTGTATTAAGGTATGTTTACTCAGCCACAAAGTAATAAATATGGCTTTCAATTGCATTAAAACAACAACAACAACAGGCGATGTACAGTACAGGTGATACACGGTCACACAGATCTGAAAAACAATGAATGAAACACTGTATGCCATCCCAGTACATGTTTTAGACCCTGAAACACTGCTGATGAGTAAATGAATGGAGAAAATGCCATGTCATGCTTTCCTGAAATTTCTGTGTTGGTATTATGGATGAGCTTTTGTTTTTATAACTAAAAGTCTATTGCTACAATTAGATTCCGCCTCAATGTTTATCTATCTTTTGTTCCTGTAACCAGCTTGAGGCATTGGTTCAACTATATACGCTAAGTATGAAGAATTGTTCATATCCAAATAAGCAATGTAGAAATTACAGAAACCACAAAAACAGAAGCGCAGTTTTATACAGTGTTACTTCAGAAAGTCAAACAGCTGTTTTTTGTGATGTTTGGAATTATGTAGAGTTGCATAAGGCTAGTGTTAGTGATTGTTATGTAACAGAACTGCACTGACCTGTCTCTGTGTGGCAAAACTCTGAGGAGAAAGAGATGTCATCCAGAGCAACATGACCACCACGAGCACTATTAAAAGCCACCTCGAACACCACCTAGTAAACCAAAAACACCAGATGATATAAATCACACTCATGAAGTGTCTGGCATCAAACAAACAATAGTTTCTAGAATGATCACTGTGTTAACGATGCAACCATAAAACATGCTCATGGTTTACAGATTAATACAGACTTCCCACGTTTTCATCAACTTTTTTTTAATAGAAATTTTAAAACACTATTAATTTTAAAGGGCACCTATGATGAAAATCATCTTTTGTAAGCTGTTTTGACAGAACTGCGTGCAGGTATAGTGTGTCCACTGTTTGTCACCTTAGAATTATAAGGTTCTATCTGACATTTTTGTCAAATTTGAGCTATTGATATATTATTGTTAATTGACAACTTATTTACATTATGGGATGTTTTTTCTATAACTTGTTTACATTTTAAGACTTTTTATGTAAAAAAACAAATGTTACACAAATGCTGTTTGCTATGGAATGCAAAAACTTTTAAGCTCAATGTCTCAAAATCATTCAGAACGCTGATAGAACCTTATCATTTCAAGGTGACGAGTTGTATTGGAGTGATAGAAACACAATCAGTCTTTTTTAAATTTCCAGATGTTAAAATAGGATCAAAATCTCTCACATTTTGAGGGCCCACCGCAACGTGACATAGAGTGCAGTTTCCCCGCCCACCGAATTTATTGACAAACACAATTTAACATGTCTCTATAGTAATGCATATAATCATATCAACAAAACAGGACTTGCGCAAAGCAACTGGGATTAAAAGAGCTTAGCTCTCTGTGATCATCTGCACCTCAAGAATGAGTATTACAAGTTTAAATTGTTTTTAAACAGTGGATATTTGTAATAGGGCAGTAAAATTGCTACATAATTCCTCACTACAGCCACTTAGTGTCAGTACAGTTATAAGAGAAGACACTTTAATCCCTGTTAGTGGAATTACATCAGGTTTATTTTGTACATTAACACAATGGATGTCCATCCAGCAGTGTATTTTAACAATTATCCTGTCACATTTGCCGTGCAAAAATTTGCAGTGCAAAGCTAAATGTGTGTGTGTGCATGCACGCAAAAATTATAACGACATTGTGTATGACTCATCATTGCAGAAAGGCTTGAATTGACTCCACAACAAATATATAAAATAACAGTTGGAAAAGTTCTTACTGTAGTAAGGGAGATCTGCTTCATTCTTGTCTGTCACTGTACTGTTTATCTACGTGAAGGCTACGGCTCTGGCACACATGGGATAAAGGTGGGCGGGGAGAACCCATTAAAGGCACAGGCAACAAAAACAGCTTTAATGTTCCAACAGCTCAAATTCCCCAGATTTAAAAAGGTATAATAAATAATCTGATAGGTATTTTGAGCTTAAACTTTAGACACATTCTGGAGACACAAAAGACTTAAATTAAATCTTGAAAAAGAGGTAAAATAGGTGCCTTTAAAATCAAGTACTTTTGTAACCTTTGTTTTACTAAGTTTGTAACACCACCAGCATAGTATCATAAAAGTCTTTACTGTACTTATCATTTTACTTATGTTTAACATATATATTAAAAATGTCAGAACATTGATAATGTTTTGAATGTCATTTTCAAATAGTATTATTCAAATGATGTTTCTGAAATATTGATCAAATATTGATCAAATGCATTATTTGTCATAGTAATTGTTTAGATTAAGTTCTAAATGTAAGATTTAAATGTAAAATTCTTACATTTGTAATTTGTCAATTTTTCAATACAGCACACAACTATCGAAACAACTATCGAAATAACACCATAAACACATTTCAAATTTAATTCAAGCACTTTCAAGGACCTATGTTGTGATGTTGTGATTTGTTTATGTAGAGTTGCATAACAAACAATGTCATCATCACTCTATTTACAATGTCAACTGAGCAAATGACACTTAATGAAAGTTGTTATAAGCATGCATAAATCTCATTCACATTCATGACATGTCTCATGTCATGATTATAAAGGTTTCATGACAGTCTTAGGAACACCCCTTCAAGTAAAGGGTTACCGTTTGTTTTTAACTACTCAGTGTCCAGGATGATTCTTTCATTGCCAAAACCAAAAACATTTCAGACAGATTTAGCTTGTGTAAAAATATAATATAAAAACTGTTGTTGGTTCAAAGGGTCGTTCTTTAGTAACACTTTAGACAGTAAACTCATCTGCTTGAGAGAATGTCCAGACTCCACACACACTATACCTCATTATTTACATTGTCCCTCAGTGTTGGCTGCTCACACTCAAACATGGCAGAGACAGCACTAGCTCTTCACTGCGTGTTTATACCATTTCTGCACATGCAAAATAAACACTCTTTTCCCCCAGAACAGAGATTATGTTATTGTAAGGTCTCAAATAGATCACTCTTTGAACTATTTGTGAAGAAAAAAAATGTTTATCAAACAATTTATAATCTGTCAGTTTTCAGTAGAACTATCTATACCTGAGAGTTTTACAACAAATGGGTACTGTTTTTCCTACTTATGGAGTGAATTGCAAATTTTCACCAAACTGCATTGAATAATTTCTGTATTTTTCATCAACATATATTTAGGTCCACAGAACATTTCTTTTGCAATCAAACTGGGATTAAATGTTTGTTTCAACTTTCTGTGATTTTTATAAGTTTAAAATGTTTTTAAAACAGAGCATGTCTGTAATAAAGACAGTCAAATCACTATGTAATTCTTAATCACTATAATCACCATGGCCGCATGGTGTCAGTAAACATGCATTTGTGTGTACATACCGCAAACGGCATTTATGTGAGACTCATCATTTCAGAAAGGCTTGAATAAACTCCTCCACAAATACATCAAATAAACTTGTTTTTTTTTGACTAATGAGTATTTCAGTTTCATCCGAGTCTGTTTCTATCACCGACTGCTGTTAATGACATAACGCACGTGGGAACGGTGGGCAGGGAGAAGCAGCTCATTTACATTTAAACATACTACACTACACTGTACTCAGACACCAAAATGGGCACCAATTCACCAGGAGGCTTTAATAAGTTATCTGATGGGTATTTTGAGTAGAAACTTTACAGACATATTCTGGAGAAACCAAAGGCTTTTCTTACATCTTGTAAAAGGGATAAAATAGGTGCGCTTTACATTAAAGCTTGAATATTTACCATGATTAAAATTATTTACAGAAAGCACTCATTAAAATGTCATTCAGTTTATACACCAAAAATTATTGTCAGACATTTTTAAACAACAATCATTTGATTAGATTACTTATCAAAAGTCAATTGTCAATTTTAATCTAAGCTTTGCCTTTTTGTAAGTTTTTAATAATCTAAAATATGAATGACATTTGGTATGATTACTTATAATTTAAATATAACAATAAGTACAGGTCAGAATAAGTGTTGTTTCATTTTTTATATAATGAAAGTTTTTACAAAAAACGAAATATTGCGAAAGTAGACAATTTTATTGCATTTAATGTGTTCTGTTATAAAATAAAACTGTTTTTAAATATTATAATAATTAATCACAAATTATTCATTCATTCATTCATTCATTTTCCTTCGGCTTAGTTTCAAAGGTCGTCACAGTGGAATGAATCACCAACTTTTTTAGCATATGTTTTATGCAAATGTTTAATGCCCTTTTATGCCAGCACTGAGAAACACCCATACACACTCAGACATTACAGCTGATTTTGTTTATTCCATTCATCTATATCGCATGTCTTTGGACTGTGGGGGAAACCGAAGCACCCAGAAACCCACATCAACACAAAGAAAACATGCAAACACAACACAGAAACGCCAACTGACCCAGTCATGGCTCAAACCTGCGACTTTTTTGCTGTGAAGCAACCCACCTAAAAATGTTTTGACAAAAGAATGCAGCCTAGGAAAGAATTAAGGCATGTTAATAAAAGTCTTATGTTTGTGTTTATTCCAGTTCATAATAAAATGGTATACCTTCAACATTAGCGGAATTCATAACTAATTTAATGAACATTGAAGTTTGCAGTTGAAAATGATTGCAAAAGCTGTTAGCCATTAATCTACTGAAGTTCAACATACAGTGTGTAAAGAATTCAATAAGGTGTGTAAAGAACATTCATTTACATTTGTTTGACTAAAACTTGCCATCCGTAATATGACACAAGTGTACACATGCAATAAAAGTAGGCCCCTTTTATAAATAGGTGCTAGCCATGTTTGGAGAGCGTTATAGCGTATACAAGCACTTTAAGCCAGTGTGTTTGCAAATGGCTTTACTATATCATGGGTAGTTAAAACGGGTAAGATTTACTTAGTAGACAAGCCATCTGTTCTAAACAAAAGCTTACTTAAGGATAGAGTCAACATGTGAATGCGCTGCAGTGACCTGTAATACATTTTGTTTGGTTACAAATTATAAATAATTTCTTATCTTATCAAAATATAAAAAAATATTTAGAAATACACAAAAAAGAAAGGGAGATTTGAAGAAGTGATATTGCTTTGATTCTACTTTTTTAATTCTTCTAATAGAATCACGTGACCACAGTCACACTGCAAATTCCATCATATCAAAAATATCTATTGTAAAATATCAAAAATATCTAATTTAATCTAAATATCATGTTTTATCATGCAAGGCCATACACCCAAAGTGCTTCACAATCATGAGGGCGAGGGGTCTCTCCACACCACCACCAGAGTGCAGCATCCACTTGGATGATGTGATGGCAGCCAGAGGACAACGGCGCCAGTGCGCTAACCCCACACCAGCTATAGGCGGAGTGATAGAGGCAATTCGGTGGATGGGGATGATCGGGAAGCCAGAGAGGCCACAGATTCAGGACCTCTATTTTACTTCTTATCTGAAAGACGATGCTCATTCACAGTAAAGTGTTGTGTTCACAGTTGTGTTGACAGTAAATAAATGCTTGATTTATATATCTAATGTATAAAATACAACTGAAACATTGTATCAAATTCCTGTCCCAGTTGAATTAATTAACACATAATTGATTATGTGTTTTTTTCTCTCTTTTTTTCTTTTTGCCTTCTGTAGTGGAGCAGTATTATTATTTTTAAATGTCTCCAAAATACTGCAAAACTCACCAGTCACTTTTCAGTACTTGACATAAATGAATAAAAAAGAATAAAAAAATGACTTCTGGCTTCATCCCTTTTTTTAAACTTAGAGAGGTGGATTCAGAATTAAAATTACAACATGACCTTTGTCTTTCTCAAAAATAAAATGAAGAAGAAAGGAATTCAACTGTGCAATTTTATGCATGCATGATGGGAGAATTTTTTTTTGACAGTAATAAAATCATTGCATCTTGTTGAGAAACAATTAGCATCTTAACATGGCAATAGCAGCTTTAGGTGCATTTGGCTGTTGTCACTTTAAGATGAACACACAAATAAAATATACTGATCTATTTTTCTCTCAGCTGCTTGTTAACTTGAAACATAACCAACTAGCGCTTATGCTAATATTTATTTTGACATTGTTTGAGTGCATTTGAAAAGATAAGCATGAGGTGGATTCAGGTATGGACAGAATGATAGTACTTTAAGTTATTTGTCATTTCTTATGAGCTGACTAACTCATTTTAAAGGGGTGGTCCACTACGATATATTTTAAACTTTAGTTGATGTGTAATGTACATAGCTGTGTGAACAAACAACATCTCTGAATGTAATACGCTCTAAGTTCAACACAAAGAGAGACATTTGCTATTACATAGTTAGCTTAGCAAAGCCTACAGTGAACACATCCTGGTTAATGATGTCATAAACCCTTCAAGTTACAAGCATACACCCTGCCCAGTGAAGGAGCGTAGCCAGATGTGCTATAATGTTACAGCAGAGATACTTCCTGGTGACATGGAGCTGATCTGCGAATCTCAGCACATTATGTTAGCTGACCAATCAGAGCCTCTTGAGGGCAGCCTTTTGGAGGAACTATAAAATATGACAGTCGTTTTTATGTTAGCTGAGTAGCTGTATATAATTAAAGTAAGATATATGAAAAAAATAACATGATTTTTCACAAATGAAGCATGAGGACACATTGCTTTGCACCTCATAAACACAATCAAACCTTAAAAATACACTCTGGATCATCCCTTTAACATCAACTTTCAATCATTTTCTCATTCATAAAGATTAACTACAAAATGCAGTTTTAAGTTGCTGAAAAAAATAAGTTAGCTTAAGTAAGCTAACAAGCTAAAAGCACTCATTGACTTGAAAGAAAATTCACAAGTTCAAGATCAACATAACTAATTACTAAATGCTCCTATAACAACATTCAGTGAGAAATCTCTAGAAGCATACTTTACTAAACGCTTTATCTTCAGGCAATTTGGATTGAGCACCAAAGCGGCTTCATTTTTTTCTAGTGCTTAATGAGCACTCTGGAGACTAAATTATTTTTCAAATGATTTATTATAGACAAAAACTGTGAAGCCTAGAGATACAGTCATTGTATTATTTGAGAATAAAATGGTACATTTGATTAATTACTTGTAAATACAAAAAGGATTTATACCTGAAATCTATTTATAAATTATATCTTTTATTTGGTTAGGGTGCATGCTCAAGAATCGTGAGGATGTCTATGGTTAAAATTATTGTTGTCGTGTCACCCACAATTATAGCACTTTATACAATAAAGATTATTTCAAAGCAGCTCCATTTCAAAAACATTGTATGCCAACGCTACAGAACAGGGATTATTGTCAACAGACAGCAAGTTGGCTATCAATGCTTATGTGTGTTATTTTCATAGTAGACTAATACTTGCACGCAAAATGCCCTAAACTTGAAATGCCCTGCTTTCAATTACTTGAATTGTATGGGTGTTTCCCAGTACTGGGTTGCGGCTGGAAGGGCATCTGTTGCATAAAATATATGTGCTGGATAAGCAGGCGGTTCATTCTGCTCTGGCGACCCTTGATAAACAAGGGACTAAGCCAAAGGAAAATGAATGAATGATATACTTATACCTGAAATTGCAAAATGTAATCATGCACAATTAGTTATTGTTTTTAAAATAAAACTTTCACTGACCTCTAAAGGATGTGGTGCCTTAATATCCACTTGCACTAACTTCCAACTTGATGTGGCATAAACTTCAGGCCTCCATATCTCTTCATAGTGGCCCAGTTGGTCCTTAGTAAAGACTGAGAAGAAATTCCCAATGGCTTGGTCCCTTTGATAGTAAAACGACAAGCACCCTGTCATAGGGGTGGTGGTCATCGGAGACACCAACTTGGCCACCTCCTGAAACCTTTTAGCATAAACTGAGTCCACATACATGTAGTGACCTAGTTTAGAGTGGAAAACAAAACAAAACAAAAAACAAAGAATGGACTCATGCAGCACATTCATTTAGGTAGGAGAGCAAGCAGTAGAATTGTGGGATATAAAAAGCTGTTGGAAAGCTTGGTATGATTCATTCAAGCTCTTGACTTATTGTGCAGCATGAAGCGCTTCTTTCCATCTGTATTACCTCTCCCATTGTTCATAGTGTGGTCATCTGGAAGATTTGACCGAGGGTCCCGGGCCAAACTGCCACCCACATACCAGTTCACATTGGGATTCCACTGATTACTGTAGCCACACAAGTGATGCTCCTCAAAGTTACATTCTGAAACAGACATTATACCTTGTTTTATTAACGGTTTACTTTATCGATCCCATTTTAGATATTCTGTTGTACATAAGTAACTTTGCAATTACATGTCAACTCATGCTACTAGGTCCAACATATTACTCTACTAATTCACTAAATCACAAATGAAGGTGAAAAGTTATTCATAGTTAAGGGGTCTGAGCTTGGAACAGGGCCCGAACCAGAGACCTCTACTGGTCAACATCTCAGTTGTAAGAGCAACAAATAATAACTTTACTTCTAGTTGATCATTTGGAAAAGTGGCAGACGGTAGATTTTTCAGATGGATCATCTGTTGAGCTGCATCCCAATCATCACAAACACTGCAGCATACCTATTGGAACCCACGTGGACCCAAGATTCTCACAGAAATCAGTTTGGTGAGTTTGGTGAAGAAAAAAATCATGGTTTGGAGTTACATTCAGTATGGGGGCATGTGAGAGATCTGCAGAGTAGATGCCAACATCAACAGCCTGACGTATCAAGACATTTGTGCAGCCCATTACATTACAAACCACAGAAGTGGGCAAATTCTTCAGCAGGATAGAGTTCCTTCTCATATTTCAGCCTCCACATCAAAGTTCCTGAAAGCAAAGAAGGTCAAAGAGTGCTCCAGGAATGGCTAGCCCAGTCACCAGAAATGAACATCATTGAGCATGCCTGTGCTAAGATGAAGGAGGAGGCATTCAAGATGAATCCAAAGAATCTTGATGACATCTGGGAGGCCTGCAAGAATGCTCTTTCTGCCTTTCCAGATGACTTTTTTAATAAGTTATTTGAGTCATTGCAGATATGTATGGATGCAGTCCTCCAGACTCATGGGAGTCATACACAATAATAATTCTTTTTCCACTCCACCATGACTTTATATTCTAGGCTTTTGTCTAAGCAAAGTCAGACTTTACTGTCCTAATTTAATAAATCAAAGCATGATCATATTTTATTTTGGTAAAATAAAAGTAATCTAGAGGCCTTTGATTTCATATATGTAGTCCACTTCAACACCAAATGATCAACTAGAAGTTAAGTTATTATTTGCTGTTCCTAAAACTTGGATAGGTAACAATACTTTTGTCCGGTAGTGTAGATCAAGTGAATAAAGTGAGGAGCTAAGGGTGGAGAAGGTATGCCAGAAATATACATTTTTAGAGTAGAGGTGAGTGGGTTGGATAGTTATACACAATGGCTGTTTCTCAATTCCAAGAACGCAAAGAACGGACTCATGTTCTTGTGAAGACTGGTGTTGCCAGGTCACCTCAGAAGAACGAACTCGGGAGACTGCGAGAACAGAGAACGCGTCCTCTGAGAAATGAGATGCTGAGTTTTTCCTGATGGTCACATGACCTTCATGCGTTTTTAATGGAAAATTATTTAAACATTACAGCATTCATACAACGTTTTATTGTTTTTCCCGTTTCAAAATATATAAGACTTCACAAGTATACAGTACATTGCACAATACAAATAACACAGATTTTAATATGAATTTCCACAAATAAACACTCTTCATGTGTTTATGCCTCTATTAAGTTTCTCATGTTAATGTTTACTTTCACCGTCTCAATTAGGAAACTCCTGAGGTAAATAAGTATATCTCTGAACTTTAATACTAAATCTATATGAAATGCTGCACTTCCCACCTCCAGTCGCAATGACTTCTGGGACTTCTAGAGCGAGTTCAGTGCTCAAGTCTGCATCCAAGCATCCTTGATATCAAGAACACATCCGGGAACTTTCATGCATCCTCCGTTCTTGCGGTCTTGAGTATTGGAACTGAACTTTGGCAGTTGATGATGACGGTATACGAGAACACGAGGGCGCAAGTCCGCTGATAAACGCATATTGAGAAACAGCCACTGTGCTAGTAAGATGATTAGCTAAACGCTTTACACCTGTGCTAAATGGATTAATTATCTGCTCATGCTCCCCCTGAACTTTAATAATGAAACACCATATTAGTGGCATAGTGATTCAGTGAGCAGTCAAGATAAGTGGTATAGCAAGTGATAGATATTTCACATTTTTAGATTGCATTTGGATTACATTTAGGGGTCATTTGTTGTTCACACTTTATTTTGACGGTCCATTTGTTGAATTTAAGTTACATTGCATCTACATGCCAACTAATTCTTAGGTTAGGGTTGTGGTTAGGGTTAGGGTTAGTTTAAGTTGACATTTACTTAGAAAGTTTTATATAGTCAGTTAAATTTCTATTAAATTTCTGTTAAAGGACTGTTAAACGTCAGTATCAACAGATATTAAGCAGACAGTCTACTAATACTAATATTATCTCAAATGGACCATCAAAATAAAGTGTTACCCATTTGTTTTACTTGTTGAGGTGCACAAATAATCATTAAAAGACAGGAAATGTAATTCGACCATGAATTCAACACTGTTTCTAAACTATAGCAATTTTACTTGTCATTTCAACTTTCAGTCCAACTTTATTTTATAGATTGGCAAAAAGATGTCTAATTTTATTGAATTTGTATGATGTCTTCATACTCTAATGTAAGACTTTTCAAAAGAAGGTGTGTTCTTAGCCACACCCCTAAATGTGCCCATCATTAGGCATATTAGCAAATCATATTAAATTAAACACATTAACATAAACGACAGAAGAAAAAAATCCTTTTTACTCAAGTAATTAAAGAACTCACAATAATTACTAAATCCTCTAATTACTAAATCCTTTACATTTACATTAGAAAATAAAATATTAGCTTGACATAGGTGAAATTGCAATATTATTCACTATATTTTACATTTATGTAAAGCTTTCAATCACAATGTTTTTCTTTCTAATTGATCTAAGTTTCAATTTTCTTCTGTGGCTTTACATTGGATTTCATCATACTGATCAAGCAATGTGTAGAGATTAAAGGGATTTATTCTAATAATATTAACCGTACAATGGGTACACCCCAAGGAATCAATATTAGGCCATTTATTATTTAGCTTGTATATTAATGATTTCACACAGCAATGTGAAGGCATGCAAGTGCAAATGTATGCCAAAAGCAATGTTATTGTTACACATGCGAGAACAGCAGAGTCAGCAGCTGATAAGTTAATGTCGTGATGGAAACAAATGTCAACAAAAAGATCTAAAACAAATGTCAATCCTCAAGGCAAATATATCTACAAATGGTGAAAAAGAAACTGGCTCTAAGTTTAACTACATGGGAATAACACTACAGTTTTTAAAAAAAAAACATTTCAAGGAAAATGGGACAACTATAAAATGGAATGAACCGCCAACTTATCCAGCATGTGTTTTGCACAGTGGATGCCCTTCCAGCTGCAACCCAGTACTGGGAAACACCCATATACTCTCACATTCACACACATACACTACAGCCAATTTAGTTCATCAATTTAGCTATAGCATGTGTTTGGACTGTGGGGGAAACCGGAGCACCCGGAAGAAACCCAGGGAAGAACATGCAAATTCCATCCAAAAATGCCATCTGACCCAGCTGGGGCTCAAACCAGCAATCTTCTTATTGTGAGGTGACAGTGCTAACCACTGAGCCACCATGCTGCCCAAGTTTTGAACATTTTTGACTTTATTCTAATTGCTTGTGTATGTATAAAATGGCAACAATAATGTTATAATTGTATATGGTCCCTTTTTATATAAAGTATAATAATAATAATAATAATAATAATAATAATAATAATAATAACAATGCACTAATGAGATTGCACCAACTCAATTGAATTAGTCGCAAAAATAGAAAGTTACAAACTGGAAAATAAGATCAGAGTGAACACTCAGTTCTGCTACATCATTGTCAGTCTTTTCATAATTATTCATTCATTCATTCATTTTCTTGTCAGCTTAGACCCTTTATTAATCAGGCGTCACCACAGCGGAATGAACCACAAACTTATCCAGCATGTGTTTTATGCAGTGGATGCCCTTCCAGCTGCAACCCATCACTGGGAAATCTTTCATATTTGTTCAAGTAATTCATTTTTTAAAAAGTAATTCCAAAATAACTATTTTTATAACTTCTCATTGGTTATTTTAAACTAAGATGTATTCTATCCTTTCCCAGAGATGGGTTGCGGCTGGAAGGGCATCCGCTGCGTTAAAAAATGTGCTGGATAAGTTGGCGGTTGATTCCGCTGTGGCGACCCCGGATTAATAAAGGGACTAAGCCGACAAGAAAATTAATGAATTAATGTATTCTATCCATTTTTAATTTATACTTCTGTTCCTAAAAATGTCCCTTTCATAGCATAGCATAGTGTTTCCGCACAATGTTTGGATTTTTTAAAGCTTTACGGATGCTGTTGCCTATAATATATACAAACATAACATTGTACTGGTTGAGAAAAGTAAAAAATTCAAGGACTCACCTATACAGTATCCAGGTATGATATGTATTTCAAAAACAGCAACACTATTTCCCATTCCTCTGCTAGGTTTAGCCTCAAATACTAGCTAAATGTCAAAAAAAGAAAGAAAGTAAAACAATCAGGGCTGTAACAGTTAAATATGCACCAGCTGTTGTCTATAGCCTAAAAAAACTCTCTAACTCATTACAATAGGGAACAACGTCTTAACTCATTTAGTGCCTCAATTAATCAAATGCAGCCTCAGTTTCACACAGTATAATTTTTGCATAAATATAATATCAGAAAGTTTACATCATACGCTGCCAGTCAAAGCTAGCATAATAGATCTTCTTTATTTCCAATTATAATTCATAACACTTGTTATTAAACAAAGTCAATCTCTATCCATCTGTTTACAAAGACCATGTATTACACTCAGTCTATCTTTCCAAAAGTAATGCCCAGAAACACAACATTACTATTAGCAGAGTAAAAGGGTACAAGTGTTTGTCTGATTGAGAGAGAGGCGTACTTAACAAAGACCCCTTTTCTTCAACTCTGTTCCATTTAAACCCCCTTTAAACTAACAATCCTCCAGAAAACTATAAATAGTCCTGACTACATTATATAGCTTACACAGCTCCCTTGTTTCCCTGCTTTGCATTGAAATGATACCTGGTAAATCCCTGAAATGTTTCGGAGGTCCACGCTTGCGATGAGCCAGCTGTCTGAGGGTCTCTCCGCACTCCATAACATGTAGTCAAAGTTTTCCTCCTCGGATCGTAAGTGCAATTGAAGAGACCCTGAACCTGAGATCTGATAGACCAGCCGCACACAGCTCCAGTCTCTGAGTTTGAGCTCCGGGCTCACCAGCACATGCTTCTCTTTTTCTCCAAAAGACAAGGATTCTGCTGTGATGAAGCGACCTGAAAGAAATATTTAAACGCTGGTGAAAAAACACGCAAAAATCCATGAATTATGTGGATGTTTAAACATTGAGCTTTGTTATTTGTTTAAATGGCAGGAATAAATGATTGAACATTCCAATCTGCCAATCAGAATTAAGGGATATGTTTACTATTTATGTAAAGTTTAAGCTTAGGGTTAGGTTTATGCACTTCAACATGATTGTTATCCAACTATTATTCCCCTCTGATTTTAGAAATAATTTACAGTTATGGTTGATTTAGGGGTAGGGAATAGGTACGGATTACATTCATTCATTCATTCATTCATTTTCTTTTTGGCTTAGTCCCTTTATTATTCAGGGGTCACCAAAGCAGAATAAACCGTCAACTTATCCAGAATATGTTTTATGCAGCGGATGCCCTTACAGCTGCAACCCATAACCCATACATTCTAAGTCACACACATACTGTACACTATAGACAATTTAGCTTACCCAATTCACCTATAGCGAATGTTCTTCGGACTGTGGGGGAAACCGGAGCACCCGGAGGAAATCCATGCGAACACAGGGAGAACATGCAATCCTCACACAGAAATGCCAACTGATCCAGCTGAGACTCAAACCAGCAACTTTCTTGCTGTGAGGCGACAGCGCTACCCACTGCATCACCGCATCAGTATGGATTACATTTATAAACAAAAACGATGTTCCAGGATCAACATAGATGTTAATCTAGGATCGCATCATACTTGGCAAAATCAGAACGTACGTTGGGAGTTTCTGAAACTAAATCAAATAAATGCAAGAAAAGAAATGGTAAGTAAATGTAAACAAATTAAGTGCGTATATATATACTAACTAAACTTAAAACATGAAATAAAAAAAGGTCACACTTTATTTTGATGGTCGATCTGTTGAATTAAGTCACATTGCATCTACGTGCAGGCGCCATGGTGGCGTAGTGGGTAGCATGTTTGCCTCACAGCAAGATGGTTGCTGGTTCGAGCCCTGGCTGGGTCAGTTGGCATTTCTGCATGTTCTCCCCATAGTTTCTCCAGTGGGTTTCTCCAGTGGGTTTCTCCAGATGCTCCAGTTTCCCCCAAGTCCAAAGATGTGTGGTGTAGGTGAATTGGGTAGGCTAAATTGTCCACAGTGTATGAGTGTGAATGAGTGTGTCTGGATGTTTCCCAGAGATGGGTTGTAGCTGGAAGGGCATCAACTGCGCAAAACATATGCTCGATAAGTTGGCAGTTCATTCCGCTGTGGCAACCCCAGATTAATAAATGGACTAAGCCGAAAAGAAAATGAATGAATTAATGAATAATTGCATCTACATGCTAACTAATTCTCATTAGATTATAAGTAGACTGTTAGGTTGGGGTTAGGGTTGGGTTTGGTGTTAGGGTTAGTGTAAATTGGCATGTACTTGCAAAGTTCCTTATAGTCAGTTAAAAGTCTGCTGAAGGAGCAGTACCAGCAGATATTAAGCAGACAGTCTACTAATACTCAAATGGACCATCAAAATAAAGTGTTACCAAAAATAAGAATCTTTAAACTTTAATTAAGGGTTTACAAAGCAAATCCAATTAGTTCTACATGTTTGGTAAACAAAGCGAGTCTCTTAAATAATATACAGTATATCTAAAAGACAAACTGTATTATAAGAAAATCAGTATCAAATTAGGTAATAATACTACAGAAATAATTCCGTAATAGGGAACTTAATAAATATATGTTTACTCACATTTGTATAAGAAAATTAACAGATTCAATGGTGAGCTAAAACATTCTGTGTGGGTCTACGAAAGAACAAAGAAAAAACTATTGACGTGCCCCTATTAGACATTTTTTAATAACCCTGCCTAAAATATGTTTATATCCAAATGCCTCATGTTTAAATATACATTGCACTTTTCTCACAATATCTGAATATCTCGTTAGTTTAAATATTCCGTCTTTTCTAAACCTCATTTTCTCAGTGTCCTCTCTGCTCAGATTGCTCAAATGACCTAGTCAAGTCTGTAGTAGTTAGTCAACCTTTTACAGCATTATCATATCTGTATTAATGCTTCAGAGGCTATCTTGTACATCTTGTAAACACAGTAATATGCAATAATGGCATCTGTTTAACCATATCAATTTTAGCAACTATCACCCACTTCTAATATTATCACTTATTTGAATGGGCGTTATCAGTGGTTATTAGCTGACAGTAGGGGGGTTTTGCACCAACTGGTAGGCTCAGAAGGCTGTTATCACCCATCCACATGGTTAATCAGCAATACTAGAGAAGACTCCAAATCCAGATTTGTTTTTAGTGTGACGGTCAGGTTTAGTGTTGGGGTAGACGTTAATAAAATACGATTCATGGGAAATTTAATAAATAATATATTATATAAATAATATATATTATATATTATAAAAAATAATATAACTATAAAATATAATAACTTCTCGCAGCCGTATGTGATCTATAGCTGATTAACCATGTCAGCTGATCTCAGCTGATAACCACTCACCATTCAATTGAGTGATAATGTTCAAATTGGCTATTCACCCTTTTGATGTGCACGAAAGTGTATTTGCTATATATATATATATATATATATATATATATATATATATATAATTTTTTTTTTTTTTTTTTGCTGATTTTTTAACCAGGCTTGTGCCTTATACTCACAACTTATTCAAATAGTTCAAAATTGGTTCTCAGCTACAATACAAACTTCAAGAAAAGTAACATTTTTAAAACACGTACAGATACAGTATATTAGATGAATGTATGGTTTTCCCGTTTAAAAAAAAAAAGAAAGAAAGAAAAAAGAACAGGTGTTTTCTGTATCAGGTTCTCTGAAATGAATTGCTTACAATCACAGACTCGGAGATTCCCATGAGAGAATGAATGGCTAGTTCAACGGTGCATTTAATCCTCTTAATTCAACAGAACGTATGTTTTCAGCATTGAAATCAGTTACTTTCACATTTAAACAGTTTATTAAAGATGAAATATTGGCTGTCAGGCATAAAGTAATCATATATGTTGTGAAAGTTTCTAATTTCCTCTTGTTTAATATGCATCAAAGCTCAACATGATGTAAGAGTGTGTTTTCTGCAGTATAAGTCAGTAATCTTAGATAACTCCAGATGTTTGCATGATGATTCGTTCCAGGTGCCTGATGAAAACTATGCTTTTTTTTTCTTCTCTCTTGCAAAAACACTCTAATTGTGTCTACACTTTGCCCTGGCGCTGTTTTGGCATCTAAATTATATTTAGTCCATGAGCAAAGTAGCAGTCATTAATCTCCCACTTTTGCAGTCATGGGAGGCTTGTGTTTAAAATGATGAAGTCATGTCTTTTGTATGGTCCACTGAATTTAGTCTCAAATTTATCAAATGATTCATAATAATCCACAATAAAAACTGCTTACAACACCTCTCATCATTTCATTAGAACAGTTAAAGGTGAAAATTCAGCTGAGCTTTTTAAACTAGCATAAGGAAACATATAACCACAATGTAAGTCAAGAGGGTGAGAGCTGATGTCATTGACCACTGACTAGCAACAAAAGATACAGTTTCCAGCAGTGTGCTTTTACAGTGATCCCACAGAAGAAATGATTTTGGTTTTCAGCTAAGTGCTCTTAAACGAAGCACTTTTTAAAAATTATTTGTGTGAAGAACATTTTAATAGAATGAAGAAGCTTTTTCCACTATTAAAATGTTTTTTTTTTCTTTTTTGGAGTTGTTGACAGCTTATAAAATATAAACAAAGAGTGGTCCAAGTGTGATTGGATGTACCAATAAGCTTTTCTGTTCAATACAGATATCTGATAACATTTTGTATTTCAAAGCCAATAACAAATATAAATGTCTGTAAATGCAAATCTTGATGTTTTTTTATTATTTTGTTTTGTTTTTGTTGTTGTTGTTGTTTTGTAAACCTGACTACAAAAACAAACACAGCAACAATCTCATTTTCAAACCTTTACTGCACAAAAAAGGCAAGGAACCATATAGAACTATCTTTTTCCAAAATCATTTACACATAGCAATTCTAAAGTGCTTTTTGTGCTTAAAATCTCCGACACTTGACACATCATGTATTATGACCTAAATTTGTGCTGTCAGTTAAAATCTAATGGTAAAAATACGTGTTTGTGCAGGACTTCCAGAGTTCATCATGATTCTTTGGATTCATCTTCAATGCCTCCTCCTTCATCTTGCTTCAGACATTCTCAATAATGTTCATGACTGGTGACTGGGCTGGCCAATCCTGGAGCACCTTGACCTTCTTTGCTTTCAAAAAATGCTTTTCCAATTTAGATGTTTTTGTCTTGTTTCTAGTCTAAATAGCAGAAATTAATGTCCTGTCTTAAGCAATAATTTCTATTTGATGACTATTCTGGTTTTGGACTATAGTCATCTATTAGACTTTCAATGACATCCCAAATTTAGCCTGGTTTTAGTAAAGACATTTACTTTTAGATGTCTAGACACAAAATTGCTTGGTTGGATCCTTTGAAGTGGACTGTGCTTTGATCCAAAAAGTATGACAGACATCATTGTTTACTGTAACTTGAAGTGCCCTCCAGAGACTGACTAAAGCCCTGTTCACACCATAACTATAATATAAATCAAATATGAGAATAAACATATTTGCAGCCACATTGACGAACAATGAAAACCTGTGTATGCAACCCATTCTCACCCCGATGGCGTCAAAACCTGAAGTATGGTCAAGCACCTTGCACGTCAGTATAAGGACTGCGAAGGTGCCCTTTGGCGTATGACACCTTCAAGGTCAGAATGGGTTGGTGTATGGTAAGTTTATGGTATTCATTTGACATTAAGCCCGGTGTGCTAAAAGCGCATCTGACAAGTGAATCTTTACTTAAAAATTAATCTAATCAAACTAATTTAGCAATCATTGTCAGTGTAGTGGGATAAAAACTATTTTCTCCAGCATTTTCAAATTAGGTAACACAAAGACACCAAAACTAGCACTAGATACCCAGGGTACTTTTATTTTGATACTTCTATATTGGCTAGCCTGGCTTGCATAATTACATGTATTTTTATCATTATCACTTTTTTGACTGGCTGGATTTTGACTGGCTGTCTGTGTTTTATCATTTATTATCTGAAAGTTTAAGTTTATTATCTCAATTGTTTCTTTATATCTTTATCATTATAGCTGTGGTCTGATGTTTTACAAACAGTACAAATGATTGTTAGAAGTCTATTTTATCTATCTTTCTTATATTTTATTTATTTATCTATCTTTAGTTATCATGCTTGGTGTAAATGGGCCTTCATCTAATTTGGAATGCAATGTATGCCATAGTGGATAACTCTTCCTGGCTAAGACACATAGCAGCCTGAATTTGAACTCATGGCTCTTTCTGGTTCCACCACCCAATTTGCTACCTGTCCACTCCAACTCTCCAGTATAAATAAAGTCAAAACCTACAAATGAATTTAAAAACAAATATTGCAAGTTTATTAGGATGCTGATGTTAAAGTCACCAAGAAATCAAACTGGACAAAAAACAACATCCCTTCCACCATGTACAGTAGTGTAACACACTAAGCAAACAGAAAAAAAATAGACTCCAGAAGCTTTTCATACATTAGATTGCAGCAGTAATCTAACAACAACCATGAAATGATCCAATTAATTCACAATGGACAAAATCAATTCATTTATAAACTGTTTACATCTGAACAGTAATAGAAAAAGATTATGTAGTTTAACAGTCATTTTGGACAATGAATGGGGCTGAAGTGCTTGATGTTAAACGGTTGCATTCTGTGAGCTGCTGATGATGCCTGCTGCTATTTTAAATACAAAACAACTTATAAAAATACTGACACAATGCGACATTGTGTGACTATTTGACATTTTCAGCCGAAGGGTAACAAATTCAAGTAATAATGAGCAGAAGAGATTCTTCTGCACTAAATTACTTCTTCAGCATGAAAATGTTGGAAAAACGATGTGGTCATAATGAAACTTGAATCATTGTCTAACAATACTTTTGTTGGCTAGCAAAGCTCACTTATTTGAGGATTAGTTAAATGTTGAGATGAATCTCTGCTATACATCTCCAAATGCCAAAATGACTTTTACAGTAATCTGAAAATGCCTGGTTAACAAGGCTAGCAGATACCCAAGTTTAGTTCTTTTTCAGAATTTCTGTCTCTTTATGTCAGCTCCTATTGAAAATGGTTTGTTGTATTTGGCTGCAAACAGTTAACAAATTTGCTTTAATAAATATAAAAACATATTAAATATCAAAATATATACTAATCGGTGTATATACAGTTGAAGTCAGAATTATTAGCCCCCCTTTTGAATTTTGTCTTTCTTTTTTAAATATTTCCCAAAGGATGTTCAACAGAATGAGGGAATTTTCACAGTATGTCTGATATATTTTTTTCTTCTGGAGAAAGTCTTATTGGTTTAATTTTGGCTAGAATAAAAGCAGTTTTTAATTTTTAAAAAACATTTTAATTTAACACTTTAACAAACCATCGTTATACAATAACTTGCCTAATTACTATCCTGCCTAGTTAATCTACATGTAATTAACCTAGTTATGCCTTTAAAAGTCACTTTAAGCTGTTTAGAAGTGATAATATGATAATATACATATAGTAGTCAGCATTTGAAGTGGATCAAAATCTTCATCAAAAACGGCCTAAAACTATTAACAACACCCTTTGTTGTATAGTGACAGTTTCTTAATCCTTTTGTGATCCTCTTCAAAAACTGACTACTGTATAAAGCTGCGGCTGGGCACATTGATAAATAGTAAGACAATAGATCATTAAGCATTTAGTAAAGTGCTTCCATTTTCCTCAAAATAAGAAGTCTGTGTCTGCTGTGTTTCCACTACAAAGTCAATGTTGTCCAGGCAACCAAACAGAGACACACACTCGCTGCCCAGTCTTGTTTTATTGACCTGTGGGAGAAAAAATCACTTCACAAGCTCAAGGTTGAGACGGTTGTCAACCACACAACTGCCTAGCGTATGTTAACTGGATGGCTCTTCTTTCATCATACTTCGGTTACAGTAATTCATACAGTCATCTCCTCTGTTTGTTCCCTACAACAGCTGTGCTTGTCTAGTTGTTCACCAGCTATTACAACGTTTGGCAAAAGAAAGAAACAAGAAGTTAAGTGATGATAACAAGGCTTATTTTTAGAACAGAGTGAACATTACGTAATGTGCTAAATTCGCCGAATGTAAAATGACGGTCAATTCAAAAGACAAGAAATATCAAATCTGTCCTGCGACGTCTCTCGTGAAAAGCCTGATGAAAGAGAGTTATAGCAGTTCTGTTGCATCATGAAGTTAAATCCTTCATTGGCAATCCTTAGCAGTTGTGTGAATCTTCTGTGAATATGACCAACTGTATAGAGATCATATGAGGTCTCGCCATGTATAGCAGGCTTACTCAGTGTTGTCCAAATGTGGAACAATTAAGCCCTAAACATGGAAGTAAGTTGACCCTTTCAAGCTCTGCATAAATAATCATGCATTTCAGCACGTCAACACTTCATAACACATCTACTTATGCTGCTGAATATTTCCAAAACCACATAATATTAGCAAGGCTGCATGGTATTGAGCTGGTATGTATATGTGTTTTGGTTGACTGGATCATGAGGCAGACAAAGGTCTAGCAAACAATACATAGTAGATTTTGTTTTTGTTCTGATAAGTACAAAACCATGCAGAACACTTTGGATTTGCTTTCTACACCAAGTAAGCAATACTTGTGATTTCCAAGTTCACCACTTGTGATCGTATCAACAAAACTGCTTCTCAATACCGGAGTAAGAGCTACCTATAAGGACTTACATTTCTTTTGTTGCCTCTCAAGTAAATTCAGGAATTTGAGGTTGTGTTGCTTTTTGTTGCCATTTGTTTAAAAAAATGGTCTGAAGATGATATAAATGTTTATGTGGTGTTACTGTGCACTAAAAACTAAGAAATAAAAAATTATCTTTTGACATATAAGAGGTCACTGTATACAAACACCCTTTAAGATTCCAAATTTGAAAGCAAAAATTTACTAAAGCCAGTCTGCCAAAGTGACAAGTTGTGAAATTAACCACTTTATTATGCAATTATAAGACTAAACTTGGTCATCATCACTGCTTCCACATCACTGACTGTTTAGTAAGTGAATGACTGAAACCAAATAGCAAAGATGCTTCAAACAAGCTGCTATGCAGAGCCATGCAGGAAAAACACAGTCTTTTGCATTGCTTCTGATACCAACATTAGGATTAGGACCAGATCCACACTGCATCAGTAAGATCTTATTCCCTTGATTTTACCACAGAATTGTTTACAAACAGATTTTTAAGAATGATTGAAAGCAAAAGACAACACTGCGCTCACTATTATGCATCTGTATATTGCAACACACAAGTGTGCATAACTCAAGAGGGAGGTCAAAACAGGACAGAAACTATCCTATTATTTCTATTACATCATGTGTTTAAGTTCTTTATAATATTGTAAGTGAATGTCAGACAATAGTCTTGGGACAATAAATATTCTGTTGTCATGGGATGCTCATACATGCCACACATTTATATGTAAATAAAAGTTCATCTACATGATATCATATAAAGTCTTCGTGTCTTTTCACAGGAGACTGGAGTAAACCCTTTAATCATTTAACAAGTGAATGATACAAGATAAATGGTAGACAAATGATACATGGGAAAAGACATATTTGAGGTTCATAAAATTTCTTGTTATTCATTTTATTTCACGTTAAGATTGTGGATTCCATGTTTGTAATTTCACCATGTAAAAAATTACAATGCTAAAAATGTTATCACTCAGCTTTCTTTTGAATGAGTTAAATGTACGAAGTATTTACAACTGAGCATAAAGCTGTCATTTAAGCAGCAGCTACAAATGAAACATTTAGAAAGACCCTAAAGCTACATCATTTCTTGTTTATATACACTGTAAGAAATATCTGTAAACTGACAGTTTTTTGGTATTCTGTGATTCATGTTTTTTCCCACTTATTTAGGTTTTTGAATTGCATTATGGGACCTTGGTCTTTCCTCCAACAACTTTTAATCTTAAAAAGTTTGAAAAAGTAACTTTTATGAACATTTTTAAAAGTGATATATTGTCTGAGATGCTGTATACTATGCTGCAAAAAACTAGAAATAAGCTGCCAGTACATTTTTTGTTATTTTACAGACATACAGTATTTCTCTATATGCTATTTCCTAAACAATATCTTGTGTCAAACAACTAATATTTCAATAAAACTCACTTTGTTAAACTGCAGAGTTTTCAACATCAAAAGTGGACAAAGAGGAGATCAACATCACATAAGGCAATTCACAACCATAAATAAACAGAAAACACAAACTACAGAAACTGTTAATTAACAGATATTATTTACAGGATGTAATATAGAAAACAGGATGTTTTTTATCTTAAAGTGATTGGGAAGTAATAATTCCATTCAGTCCATATAAGCTGTGAATCCTGTGCATAATCTAGTCATTTTAGGTGCAACTTAAAATGCAATTACATTAAATTGTTTAGTTTTCAAAATTTGTTTCTATAAATTCTTTAAGGATTAATTTATGATTCAAGTTTCATCAATGCTTGTGCAAATTTAAAATGATAATTTCAAAGAAGTTTTGTTATTCAGTTTTTAAACTCAAGCTTGACAAATATTTGTAAAGATGCCATATAATGCAATGACACATTTTGTTTAAATTATTCACTGATATACACACATATGGCATATGGCTTATGTAAGTGCAAACATCTCCAGAAACAGTTTCTCAAACCCATTTAGACTATGTACACATGCACATGGGTATTTTATTTGAAAACAATTGTTTTCCTCATCCACATGAAAACACAAAAATGCACTGTGATGCATGTTAAGGACCAACAGGTGGTAATAAAAGGTTTTTATGCTAGGTTCACACCAAATGTAGAATTAAGTTTTGTGCAAGTAAAAAAAATGGAAACAAGTCAGTTAAAAAACATGCGATTGATAACATCCCATGGTGCAAACAATGTGGAATGTGTTTGCCACAAATGCACAGAATTTACCTAAATCACTTCCCCAAGCCGTGTCAACCAAGCCGTGTTGGCCAATCAGAAAGGAGAAAACAGTATGCACGCTGACATCATGAGGCAAAACCCTCTTTTCAGTGGCCACATAACCACAATGTCACTGGCATTTTAGAAAATCTTCATATAAAATCTTTATATTTTTAGAATATAGGGTAAATAACAAAAGTAACTCACAGAGATGAAAAAAAAGTCACTGACAGAGATGTGTTTAGTGTTAAACACTCACCGGCCACTTTATTAGGTACACCTTACTAGTACTGGGTTAAACCCCCTTTTGCCTTCTGAACTGCCTAAATCCTTCGTTGCATAGATTTAACAAGGTATTGGAAATATTCCTCTGAGATTTTGGTCCATGTTGACATTATAGCATCATGCAGTTGCTGCTGATTTGTCAGCTGCACACCCATGATGCAAAACTCCCATTCCACCACATCCCAAAGGTGCACTATTGGATTGAGATCTTCTGCTGCTGTAGCCCATCCGCCTCAAGGTTTGATGTGTTGTGCGGTTAGAGGTACTGTTCTGCATATCTTGATTGTAACAAGTGGTTATTTGAGTTACTGTTGCCTTTCTTTCGACTGGAACCAGTCTGGTCATTCTCCTCTGACCTCTGGCATCAACAAGGCATTTGCACCCACAGAACTGCCGCTCACTGGATATTTTCTTTTTTTCAGACCACTCTCTGTAAACCCTAGAGATGGTTGTGCATGAAAATCCCAGTAGATCAGGAGTTTCTGAAATACTCAGACCAGCCTGTCTGGCACCAACAACCATGCCTCTAAAGTCACTTAAATCACCTTTCTTCACCTTTCTGATGCTCGGTTTGAACTGCAGCAAATCGTTTTGACCATGTCTACATGCTGAAATACATTGAGTTGAAGCCATGTGATTGGCTGATTAGAAATTTGCCTTAAAGTGTGTGAAATGTGTATGAAAACACAGGCAGGATTTAAAATCAACCTCCATGTAAAAAGATGAGTTTTATGAAGATTTTAGCCATCCTTTCACTTTAGAAAAATTGCAGTAAAGAGCTGAGTGATATGACACAATGCATAAAAGTACAATAAACACATATTCAACAGTGTACGTGCTCCGAATAGACTTATAATTAATCTTTCCCAGATTGCGCTTTCTAACTGTAAACAGATAAAATGCTGTTTCACTGACTTAAATCTGATCTAATGCTTTAATAAAAGTCTCACATAAGAAATGTAACAGAATGTGTTAAACTTAGAAAATAAAGCGAACATGTTGCTGTAATCTTTCCATACTAAAGTCTTATTATTCAGCGTTGCCTTGGTATATCCAGCTTTTCATTTCTATATCCTTCACTATAAAAACGTGCACTCAAGGTGTGACATAACCATGTGAGACCATATTCTTGGCAACAGTCCATCTTTTAAAATGACTATAAACGTCAGCTGAAATGGTAAACAAATCTATTTGTGATACATGTTTTAAACAGTAGGGGCACTGAAGATGTATTCTGCTGCCTTGCTATGTGAGAACAGACAGCAAGAAATATGTCGTGTTAAACAGTGGCAAGGAGGCAGCAAGTGTAGATGCTAATTTTGAGGACTTGATTTAGAATAGTAACATCCATTTTAAAGCAGAAAAAAAACTGTCTTTACATCTATTTAAAGAAATTTTTATTTAAATAGATATATTTTATTTTATTTTCATTAAATTTTATTTTATTTGTATTAATTTAAATTTAGATTTGTTAAAATAAACATTCAAGACTAAACAATTCGATTCACGAAACTGCTTTGCCATGAGCATAACCTATATTTTGTTGTTAAATTTTAAGTATTCAGAAGTGTGAATCTGATTCTAGCCCATAATACAACTTTAACTAAATAACAAATGTAGGCTGTAAAATTGATAACGCTAGCTACTGTCTGATTTTGGAACCATTCAACCAACAATTTGTTTACTTTGACAGTTTTATGGGATAAAAGTAAACGAAATCAGTACTAATAAAAGTGCCTGGACCCTAGACAATAAGAGAGTTTCTCATACCTTCATCGTTGATGGTCCAAGCAGCATAACCAGGATCAGACGTGTAGCCGCAGCTGTCCGCCTCGAAAGTGCAGGAGCCCCGCAAAAGCTGCGTCTGAGACCGCGCTACAAGAGCCCCAGCTGAGGAGACAGAACCTCACATCAACGCCAGACTATAACGCTTTAACGAGACTTACATTGCATTCACAGAGCTCTGTTAGCGGATGCAAAAATTGCACAGTGTGGAAGAAGGAATTCAACTTAAACACAAATGCATAGAAACATGCAAACAACTGCATTAAATAATGCAATCAAATAATTAAATCAACTGATGACCTACCCAAAAGTGTTAAGAGGTGATGGAAACTCATGGCTGAAGTTGCAGGGATGCTGAAGTGGAAGAGTGGCGGTCCGCTAACGCAGATTGCGTACGGCAGCAGAACACACAGCGCACTGAACACACACCACTGAACTCACTCTCCATGCTGTGAGTCTGGCAGACAGTAGGAGGAGGGAGTGGTTCCTGGGGTTTCTATTTCAGAACAGGCAGCGGCGATGGATCTCATTTAGGTAAGGAGTTACCGCTATGTAACGTCTGACAGAAATGACATACTTCTTGCTCATCGCAGACAGAAGATTTATTCAGATCTGATTACAGTGAATCACCTACAGTGCCCAAAATATTAACAAAAACTCGACTGTCATTGAAACAATTGCCAACAAAGCAACAACAATCTTTATTATTATTATTATTATTATTATTATTATTATTATTATTATTATTATTATTATTATTATTACTATTATTAATAATAATAATAATAATAATAGCATGCTTAGGCTAGATTAATATGGATATTTTTTTAATCTGGAACAGGAAAGTATTTGTGAGAGCAAAAATGCTAAAAATATCAGTTGCCACTATCAGTGCAATAATGAAAAAAATCCAGTCAACTGGAAATGTTAAAACTACATAGCCTATGTCCACCTTGTCCAAATACAATGTTAGGATGGTTTGAATGGCCGAACAGCTGACAACTGCAGCTGAGAATTTGAGGTCTGAAAACTTCCAAAGCTACAGTCCCACACCACCTGTACATCACCACACACAAAAATTTTAAAGAAAGCCAATATTTTAATGAAAAAACAAACACACACACACATTTTAATATATGTCGTATAACATTTTTACTAGGTGCCTTTTTTAGGAGGATGACCAGATCTTGTGAGTCTTAAGTATGAGTTTAAATATTTAAAAGTGTATAATATGTTAATAATTCATTCATTCAATTTCTTTTCAAATGAGTCCTTTTATTAATCTGGGATCACCAAAGCGGAATGAACTGCCAACTTATCCAGCATATGTTTTATGGAGCGAATGCCCTTCAAGCCGCAACCCATCACTGGGAAAAATCCATTCACGCACATACACTACGAACAATTTAGCTTACACTATTTGCCTATACCATGAGTCTTTGGGGAGAGCATACAAACTCCACACAGAAATGCCAACTAACCTAGCTGAGGCTGGAACCAGCTACCTTCTTGCTGTGAGGCGATTGTGCTACCCACTGTGCCACCGTGATGCTTATATTAATAATATTATATCATATTAAATAAAGTATGTCAGCAAATTCAAAGCCATTTCTAAATGCAATTGTAGAGGATACCATTTTCCTGCTTGTTTTTCTTGAAGTAAATTAGCATGAGCTCATGGAACAGAAATAGACATTTGTCTTTTATTGAAGTAAACAGAACCAAACTGTCTAGGTCAGACAGTACCAGGACAGGAGAGAGTGGTTCATGAAGTGGTCTGGTGGACATAAAAGCAACAAAGTCATTTTGTTTAAAAATCTTTGCTATACACAGAGGAACTTTAGGAACAGCATCTTCTCTTTAATCTGCCTAATAAAAGTGGGATGACTTACAAAAGAACCCCAGCTGCAGGCATTGTTGTTCATGAGGCTTTTACTTTAAAGTAATTTTTTGATCCCACTTTATGGTCCATTTGTTGAATTTAAGTTACATTGCATCTACATGCCAACTAATTCTCATTAGATTATAAGTAGACTGTTAAATTGGGGTTAGGGTTGGTGTTAGGGTTAGGGTTAGGGTTAGTGTAAGTTGACATGTACTTGCAAAGTTTCTTTTATCAGTTAAATGTCTGTTTAGCAGCAGTATCAACAGTTATTAAGCAGACAGTCTTCTGATACTCAAATGGACCATTAAAATAAAGTGTTACCATTTTTTTTTTACAAACACAGGATCAACATTGCCAAATATCCACTGTATGTGCACATAGATTGTAGTAACTCTCATGTCAGTAATGGGCTATACTGTAACTGATACACTCACTGGCCACTTTATTAGTTGAGATATACCTGTCCAACTGCTCATCATGGCAGCAACTAAATGCATTTAGGCATGTACATAGACATGGTCAAGATGATCTGCTGCAGTTCAAACCAAGCATCAGCTTGTTGAAGAAAAGTGATTTAAGTGACTTTGAACATGGGTGCTGATGCCAGACGGGCTGGTCTGTGTATTTCAGAAACTGCTGATCTACTGGGATTTTCACGCTTAACTATCTAAAGGGTTTACAGAGAGTGGTTCGAAAAAGAGAAAATATCCAGTGAGTGGCAGTTCTGTGTGTACAAATGCCTTGTTGATGTCAGAGGTCAAAAGAGAATGGCCAGACTGGTTCCAGCTGATCGAAAGGTAACAGTAACTTAAATAACCCCTCGTTACAACTGAGTCTCTGAACCACAAGACACGACGAACCTTGAGGAGGATGGGCTACAGCAGCAGAAGACCTAGCCAGCTGCCACTCCTCGCAGCTAAGAACAGGAAACTGAGGCTACAATTCGCACAGAATCATCAAAATTGCAAAATAGAAGATTGGAAAAAACATTGCCTGGTCTGATAAGTCTCGATTTTCGCTGCAACATTTGGATGGTAGGGTCAGAATTTGGTGTCAACAACATAAAAGCATGGATCCATCCTGCCTTGGATCAACAGTTCAGGCTGGTGGTGGTGGTGTAATGATGTGGGGGATATTTTCTTGGCACATTTTGGGCCCATTATCAGCAATTGAGCATCATGTCAACACCACAGCCTACCTGAGTATTGTTGCTGACCATGTCCATCCCTTTATGACCACAGTGTACCTATCTTCTGATGGCTACTTCCAGCAGGAAATGTCATATGGTGCAAATCATCTCAAACTGTTTTCTTCGCAACGTGTTCACTGTACTCAAATGGCCATCACAGTCACCAGAACTCAACCCTAGAGAGCACCTTTGGGATGTGGTGGAATGAGAGATTCGCATCATGGATGTGCAGCCGACAAATCTGCAGCAACTGTGTGATGCTATCATGTCAATATGGAACAAAATCTCTGTAGAATATTTCCAGTAGCTTGTTAAATCTATGCCATGAAATATTAAGGCAGTTCTGAAGGCAAAAGGGGGTCCAACCGAGTACTAAAGTGGCCGGTTAGTGTATGTGGAGCTTTGTGTTCTTTGCAGACATTTTTGTTGCTAACAACAACCAATGTCTTTAAAAGAAATTGGAACTAAGAAAGAAAGAAGCTATTAGTAAGTTCTGGATCTGACTCGAGCAACTACTGTACATGCATAATTCACTGAATGTTTACGATACAGTGCTTCCAGAAAGCACATATTTAATTGCATTTTATAAATATTAAGTAATTGTGTATAGATTTATTTTAATTTTGTTTGTTTTGTTGTTTTGCAAAGCATATGCATTTTATCCATTAAATCTCTTTTTTCCAAGAATGATGGATGGATGGGTCGATGGATGAAAGAAGTGGTGCACAGGGCAATTAATTGACTGAAATGTAATAATTGAAGTTTAATACCTGAAACTCATTCATTCATTAATTTTCTTTTCAGCTTAGTACCTTTATTACTCGGGGTTGCCACAGCAGAATGAACCGCCAACTCATTCAGCATATTTTTACGCAGCAGATGCCCTTCCAGCTGCAACCCATCACCGGAAAACCGGAGCACCCGGAGGAAACCCATGCCAACACGGGGAGAATAATAAAGGGATTAAGCAGACAAGAAAATGAATGAATTAATAATATTTCGATCTTTAGAGAAAGTGGGTACAGTCTGACAGATGGCAAGTTGTGTTCTCAAATTGAACTAATATTAATAACCTAATTTCTGTTCAAATACCATACATCATTAGTGATTCTGATATTCTCAGCCAGTAAGAACCCTAACAGTCACCACAGGACCCTGTGGACACTGAATGCATTATACACACAGCACACAGAATCAATGGAAAATAGTTTATTTTACACTACTATCAGCTTAAGAATAATGTCTCTATCTCCATCTCTCTCTCTGTCTGTCTGTCTCTCTTTCCCTCTCTCTTTCAATGATCTTTGCCACGCAGCGAGTGAGTTTGGAGCGTGTTCTGTAAATTTCCCCTCATTCAGGAAACCCTCTCTCAGGCAGTTCTGTGTGAAGATCCCGGGTTTTTCACTAACCATGTGTTTAGCTTGGAGGACTGCACTTTTCCACACACACAGCCTGGAGAATAAGAATGATGGGATTGGTGGAGAATAAATTCTCCACTAACCATAAAAACCAGAAGATCCTTGTTGCAGCAAATAACATTAACCAGGATATGAAATGTCTGCAAAAAAAAATAAATAAAAAGCATTACTACTGCATTAAATGAATAAACAAAATGTCGACACAAACAGATTTGAGTTACAGTACATTATGTTGTTAATAAATTGCACATATATATAAAAAACACCAACTGTCATCTATTAATAAGTCAAATGATGATAAAACAGATGATTGCCTTTGTGTTTATTGTGTTTTCCACTGGCAGATCTTCAGAGCCCAAAAGAAAGGCATGTGCTCAGGACAGTCAGTGCACTATATTGGACCCTACAATTAACATTCATTCCAAGCACACTGTAAACAAACATGAATCAAGTCAGGCTTCTACTCCAGTTTTCCTTATTTGACTGTATGGGCTGCGTATATGTAGTTGGACCCCACATTAGACATAAATAATAAATTAAAAAACACTTTAAGGAATAATCTGGGATACACCAATGTCTGGGCAGCATGATGGCGCAGTGGGTATCGCTTTCGTCTCACAGCAAGAAGGGCGCAGGTTTAAGCTTCGGCTGGGTTAGCTGGCTTTTCTGTGTGGAGTTTGCATGTTCTCCCCGTGTTAGCGTGGGTTTCCTCCAGGAGCTCCAGTTTCCCCCACAAGTCCACCTATATGCTATAGCTGAATTGGGTAAGCTAAATTGTCCGTAGTGTATGTGTGTGAATGAGAGTGTGTGGTGTTTCCCAGTGATGGGTTGCAGCTGGAAGGGCATAAGTTGATGGTTCATTCTGCTGTGGCGACCCCAGATTAATAAAGGGACTAAGCCGAAAAGAAAATGAATGAATGAATGACACCAATGTCTGTATGTTAGCTTACATAACATGCTAATGGTCATCCTGTGGCTTCCTGTTTGATCCGCATGGAAAAATTTCTCAGTAGCAGAGGCACAAATGCTAGAGGCTTGATGCCTGGTCATTTCTTGGTGCCAAAGTATTAAACTGAGCTGAATTACTGGGTATTTGATGCATGTTGCTGTTGCGCTTACAAACCATAGCAACTCCCTTGTTCCAAAACCACCATAACATCATTAGACACATATTCTCCAAACACTCAGAGGTGTGAGACAGATGTTGACGGATGCATGCATGCCTGTTTTTATTACCTTGACTGTTGCTCATTTAGCAAGGGATAAAGTCATCTGGTACAAACATGGCTTAATAAACAGAGAAGGTGTTGAGGTCACAATTGTGTGAATACATAAATATGTTGGCATCAATATTAATTAAAATTGAAATGATTTTGCTGTATATGTTGCTGGATAGTAAAGAGTTAATTCACACAAAAATGGAAATTGTTATTAAAGGGATAGTTCAAACAAAAATGTAAATGTACCCAACATTTACTCACACTCTTGTGGTTTATTTATCCTGTTGAGCACACAAGAAGATATTTTGAGCAAAGCTGAAAAGCTTTTACTGTTGTTGTTACTAAGTATCTTATCTTAATAATGTTTAGTGTTAATTGTCAATTAGTCATGTGTTTAGCTAATATTTATTTTATGCGTACTTTAATTTTTATTAAAAAAATAATAAAAATTATATAT
>CAIGQQ010004836.1:1560935-1585410 GCA_903798035.1 Danio albolineatus
ATATATATATATATATATATATATATATATATATATATTAGTGTAAAATAAGAAGTTTTGTCTTTTAAAAAATATATTTTGCTAGATCCTTCCAGAACTTCTTTACAACGTGGCATTCAAAAAATAAATGACAAAGGCTCTCTTTATCCACATTGCAGAAACCACAGATATCCTACATTTCAATGTACTCTGATAATAACGATTTTACTGTGTAAATTGTTTGTAGTATTTTTAAATAAATTTCCTTAATTTTATTATTAATTACCAGTGTATTTGATGGGCGTTAACCAGGCTCTTTTCCATTTAATATTAACTATAATAGAGTTCCAGAAAAAAATGGTACTGGTAATGGTTACTGTGAAATGTCCCGGATGAGGTTGAGTCACCCGCGCTGACGTCACTCCAGTTCTGAAAATGGCTGAGTCGGAAGAGGAGGTGGATGTCTTGGTCCAGAGAGTTGTGAAAGATATCACTAACGCCTTCAAAAGAAACCCGAATATGTACGTATGTGAACTCGCATTGTTATTCATCGCACAGTCTTTTAGTTCAGTCTAAACAGCGCGTTCAGACCCTCGCTGTAAGTCGCCGGGAGAACATAGAGCAGCAGCCGCCTGTCTGAAACTTGCGCAGGCAGTGGCTCTGGCTAACTGGCTATTAACCAGCTCTAACCCGCTGGCGCCCGGCACAGGCCAGCAGCAGACTGTAGACTAGAGACTTTCAGCACTGCATTTAGACCGTGTCTGGAGAAACTTGTGTTGTTTAACCGCTCCGTGCAAAACCCGAAAGTTTTTTCTCACCGAAACGTTGAAGTATGTGCATGTTTGTCATGCTGTAGCTAGTACTGTAAATGTTATTCGCTGGTTAAGTTAGTAACCAGATCATTTTTACGTTGTGGTTGTTGTCATAATCTCACGAATTGTCCTTGTTTATGTTTTTTAATGGTAACGTTATATGCAGTGAGATAATCTTTGGTCGCAACATCTTGCATCGTAATGCACCCAGACAAATCACTTAGGTCCACAAATGCACCATCTACAACGAGCATTATAGACACATGGATACACATGTTTAGAGGATTTTAGTGTAACCACCAATTTTATTTCTTATAACAGAGTTGTCCAGTGATGACCTCTGGTTTGCCTCACAAATTGAATCAAAAATATTTTCCTTGTTTGTAAATATATATGTTTAGTTTATATATTTGTTTTAGTTTGCTGTGAAATGAAGGGTATATAAACAAATAAAAAATATATAGAATTTTTATATAATCATTTAGCACACAATATAAGTTTTCTAAAGAAGCTAAGCATGTTGATTCATGCTATCTGACATGTGTCTTGTCCACTACAAGAATTTAGGAATCAAAATGGCATGTTCTGTTTTCAAGTGTAGTTGTTAATTTTGTCTTCGTTGGGTCTGTTTGTTTCATATTTGAAGGTCAGTGTCTTGTCCCAATGGTTTATTCTCTCCATTCTCTTATAGCAAAATTGTGTTTTTGCTAGAGAGGTGCATCTGTAGTGGCTCTGTGTCAGCTGAGATGTTTTGGGCTTTATGCATCCCTGTTTGCCTTCAGCTCCTTGGTATTTAGCAGATCCTAAAATAGCCACCTTCTTTTTATCTTGAATTCACAGTGATGAAATTGGCCTCATTCCGTGTCCTGAAGCCCGTTACAACAGAAGCCCCATCGTTCTGGTAGAGAATAAACTGGGAGTGGAGAGCTGGTGTGTCAAGTTTCTGCTGCCGTATGTGCATAATAAACTCCTGCTCTACAGGCAGAGAAAGCAGTGGCTCGACCGGGAAGGTGGGATGAAATGCATAGCATTTGTTAGTACGGCTGTTTGTTAAATAGTTTGTATCATTGGAGGAAAAAAAACTTATATTTCTCTCTTCTTCTCTTCAAGCTCTGGTGGATATAACCTGCACATTGCTTCTGTTGAATCCAGATTTTACCACTGCATGGAATGTCAGGTACATTTCCATTGTCCATTACATCTACATGTGCTTTCTAAGTGCATGCACATCTATGGTATTTTTAGAAATTCTTTCTCTTCCTTTTTATGTCAGCATTTCATCACTCTGTATTTCACTCTTTTTTTTTTTCCATACTCTGTTTTTTTAGAACGATTGTCTAATTTTAGAAAAAGAAAAAAACAAAATGGTTGCTATTATGCTGATGCTACTTTTATACTTTTACATAAGGAATATTTTTTAACCAAAGATGCTTGTGTGCAAGTCAAGACATTTCCATTCTTTTACATATACATATCTTCATATGAGGAACCTTAATTCTATGATATAAACGCATCTGTTCAGTTTTTTTGTACAAGGACATAGTTTATACACTGTTTAAAAAAAAATAAAAATAAAGAGACCACTTAAACAACGCAATGTCAATCAAACTGCCCACTGAGGAAGTAACACTGATTGACAATAAATTTTGCATGCTGTTGTGCAAATGGAATAGACAACAGATGGAAATTTTAGGCAATTAGCAAGACACCCCAATAATGGAGTGGTTCTGCCGGTGGTGACCACAGACCATTTCTCAGTTCTTATGCTTTATGCCTGATGTTTTAGTCTCTTTTGAATGCTTGCAGTGCTTTCACTCTAGTGGTAGCATCAGTTTACAATGGATTAGGTAGTGCAGTTCATCCAGAATGGCAGATCAATGTGAGCTGTAGTAAGAAGGTTTGCTGTGATTAGCGTAGTGTCAAGAGTATCAAGAGTACTATTAAGAGTATCTTAATTAGTGGCCAGTACATCAGGAGATGTGGAAGAGGCTGTAGGAGGGCAACAACCCAGCAGCAGGGCCGCTACCTCTGCCTTTGTACAAAGAGGAGTTGGAGGAGCACTGCCAGAGCCTTCCAGCAGGCCACAAATGTGCATGTGCCTGCTCAAACTGTCACAAACAGACTCCATGAGTGAGGTATGGGGGGCTGACGTCCACAGGTGGTGGCTGTGCTAACAGCCCAACACTGTGCAGGACCAAGAATGGCAATTTTGCCACTGGTTCACTGCTCTTCAGATAAAAGCAGGTTCAAACTGAGCACATGTGACAGAGTCTGGAGACATTTTGAAAACATTCTGCTGCCTGCAACATCCTCATGCATGACCAGATTTGCAGTGGGTCAGTTATGGTGTGGCATTGCATTTCTTTGCAGGGCTGCATAGCCCTTAATGTGCTCGCCAGAGGTAGCCTGACTGCCATTAGGTACCGAGATGAGATCCTCAGACCCCTTGTGAGACCATATACCAGTGCGGTTGGCCCTGGGTTCCTCCTGATGCAAGACAATGCTAGGCCTCATATGGCTGGAGTGTGTCAGCAGTTCCTGCAAGACGAAGGCATTGATGCTATGGACTGGCCCAACCATTCCCCAGAACTGAATCCAATTAAGCACATCTGGGACATCATGTCTTGCTGCATCCATCAACTCCACGTTGCACCACAGACTGTCCAGAAGTTGGTGGATTCTTTAGTCCAGGTCTGGGAGGAGATCCCTCCGGAGTCTGCCACCTTATCAGGAGCATGCCCAGGCATTGTAGGGAGGTCATACAGGCACGTGGAGGCCACACAGACTACTGAGCCTCATTTAGATTTGTTTTAATGATATTACATAAAAGTTGGATCAGCATGTGGTGTGTTTGTCAACTTAAATTTTGAGTGCGACTCCAAGTCCAGACCTCCATGGGTTACTTTCCACTGATCATTTTTGTGTGCTTTTTGTTGTCAGCGCATTCAACTATGTAAAGAACGAATGAAAGAAAGTATTTAATAAGAATATTTCATTCAAATCTCGGATGTGTTGTTTTAGTGTTCTCTTTATTTTTTTGAGCAGTACTATATGAAAAATTAGTATTACAAATATTTTAAAATAGTGCTAATAGTCCTGTTTTATTTGTTTATTCACACTTTTTTTTATTTAAATCAACTTTGTTTAAAATTAACCCTCTTGAATGTAATGTATGAAGGTCTAATGTTTATTGTAATCACCTTTTGCTTTGTTTATTTAAATCTGATATATTCATACTTAATTTATTATTGATTATGTTATGATTACTATACGTTTCCTGTTGTTTACATTGTTATTTATGCTTCTGTTGTCTGTTTCTGTTGTGCTGATTTATTTTAACCATGTTTTTGTATTTTGTAAATGTAAACTTTTGTTAAGTGAAATTACATTTGGTGCACAAAAGTCATTGGCACATGCCACTCACTTTTCAATTACATGCGTCAATGTATAGTGACTTGTCATCAAAACCTAACTCGCATCAAAACACATATGCCTTGTAGCCTGTCTCACTGACTATGTGGTGCTGCATGTCACTGTGTGGCTCGTCCGGTAGTGTCTGACATGCACTGAAGCAAAACGTAGACTTTGAACACACACATACGCACACATAGATTTTTAATCAACAATATGCTGCTATCAAACTCAACATACCCTGGGCTTCTTTTCAAAATCAGACCAGAACAGGTTGTGGCCAAATTGGATTCAAAGTCACCCCAGAGTGGTTGAAAACATCCCCAACAGCACACAAGGGTTAAGATTACAGCAAACAGTGATCAGGGCAACAAAAAAAAAAAACAACAACAACACATTTTGTTTGCTTGGCAGGTAAAGAAATTATCACGAACATCCACTATTGAACTTATGAATGAAAAAAAAGGGGTAATCACAACAGATCCCTGGTGAGCTTAATGACATCTTTGTCTAATCTCTATATCAATCTGAATTTCCAAGCCCCACTAATCAGAATAGCTTTTTAGATGGATTGCCTCTGTCACTGAAGAAACAAGATCCGAGCTTGATGGAGAACTACAATTGGAAGAGATTTCTAATGTTAATTTTCATATGAGGGGTGGTGAAGCTGTGGGT
Source organism: Danio albolineatus (assembly GCA_903798035.1). Lineage (NCBI taxonomy): Eukaryota > Metazoa > Chordata > Actinopteri > Cypriniformes > Danionidae > Danio > Danio albolineatus. The sequence goes on from CAIGQQ010004836.1 coordinate 1,565,813, forward strand.
CTAGATGAGCTTCCAATTGATATCTACATGGAATTTAATGAGAAATTTTAATCTCCATTACTGGATATGTATGTGGAAACTTTCAGTAAGATTTCAGAAAATTTGCTAAAGCATTGGCAGTAAGGCATAAGGGGGTTGACCTCAGTTTATACATGTCTATCAAAATGGCTTTATTAAAAATAGTCAATTAATAAATGTTTACAGGAACTTTAGAACACCATATTTTCCTGTGCTGTGAACTTGGAAAATCAATCCCATCCCTTTTAAACTTAATGCCCTGTTTGGCAGTTTTTCTGAATTGAAAGGAAATAAAAATAAATCATCAATTATGTTTCTCGACGAACAAGAGAAAATGTCAATGTGATTCACCCATTCATGGTTTTGATTATCTATTAATTAAAATAACCTTTTAAAATAAGCCTCTTTGGTTGAATGAATGATGAACATTTAACAGTTGCATTTTCTGAAGAGATGGATAACACTGCCTATTTTTTTATTAGAATATTAATCCTCAAATGGATGAGTATATAAACAAAATTTTACTTGTTTTTGTTTTTTTCAATAAATACTCTAAGAATAAGGCTTCTTTTTCTTTTTATTTGAAATAACAGGAAGCCAAGACTAAAGCTTCATTAATATTTCTTATGAAAATGGGAGGGATTCAACAGGTTTTGTTTAATATTATAGGGCTTCTCAATTAAGAGCTGCATTGTTTTAGTTCAATAGTAAAGCTGCCATGGCTTGATTATATGCTGAAAAGTCACCAAAAAAGGCCGTAATAATCCATATGTAAAAGATACTAAACATTTAAGTGTAGTACGAAGACCTTGGGAGTCTTGGAGTCTTTCAAGTGCTTTCCTGTTTTTCTCCCATTTGGGCAAATTAACATTTTAGCTAAAAGTATATGGGGTTTAAATTATGGAAGAAAAAGGGCATGGTTAGATTGTATGAAGGTAATATATTATTCTATCATTTGATGATCTTGTAGCAAAATTTCACATACCTCAGACAAAAAAAACTAAATAAATAGATACAAAATAAAATAAATGAATAAATATCTCCTTGCAAATACTTTTTCACACTTTTAAATAATTATTTGCAACTCCCCCCATTGTCACTACTAAAAATAACATACAGAGGGAAAAAAAAGCAGGCAAGCACTCATTAGATTGCTGGAAAACAGTTTGTTCAGATACACAAACTTTGAACTCTCAAATGAGACAATTGTATAACGAGAACGTGTTACTCCTGTACAATTAAAAACATTTAACTCTAGTTCCCCTGATCAATGTTTAAAATGCAGTAAGCTTCAAGGTACAATTATGCACTGTAAGAATGTGAGGAGCTGCAAACACATTACTGATTTGATATGAATCCATATGTTTTTCAATTTACTTCCTCTCCAATTCTTTTATGGCTTGCATTTGTATTGAGTATGTATGAAGACAGTTGCTCTTTGTCCAGTAAAGAGAGAAAAATGTTTGGTTTGAGCCAAATACAAGCATGTCTAAAAAATGAATAGGCCCTTTATTGGACTATGGATGAGAAACTTGATGACGTGTTTATGTCCTTGAAAGCTTACATGCAATATGTGAAAAAAAAACAGTTTTATTTATTTATTTTTTGATATCTGGCAGGTGTTTTTGAACTTTGCAAAATTGACATATCAGCAAACCTTTAGATTTATAAAGGTATGCATTGTGGAGAACAAACTTTGGTAGAAACCAGGTTTAGTCGGTAGACCAGTTCTTCTCTGGCCAACTCAAAAAAAAAAAAAAAAAAAAAAAATGACGGACTGCAGTAATCAGTCTAATAATGGATATAATAATGCACAATAGTAATCAATTGATACAAGGCAGCATATTGTTGATAATGGTTCTGTTGAATGTCTTGTGTTTGTTCACAATCTACTTTTAACAATTTCATCAGTAATGGAGGAGCCATGTAGCAACATGTACCATGACACAATAAATGACAGTCATTGACGTCATAGTTTTAGTGGCACATGTCGCTATACTCTGACACATGCCAATGAATGGATTTGCATCTGATGTCTTGTCACTTAATGTTAAATCTGCCTCAAGAACAGCCTAAATGGCTTGTGTGTTTTAATGTTGCATGAAAGAAGCGTATCGTCCAGAAGATGGTGCTGTAATTTCTTTTCTTTTTTCTTTTTTTAGGATTTTGATATTTACAGTTTTTGTGCATTCATCTGGAAATTGATGAAACTGTATGTTTTCTAGGAAAGAGCTCCTGCAGTGTGGTGTATTAAACCCAGAAAAGGACCTTTATCTGGGCAAGCTAGCACTGTCTAAGCATCCTAAAAGCCCAGAGACATGGATACACAGGTTAGAGAATTTTAATTGGCCACAAATGTCGTCGCTTAAACCAAAAAAAGCTGAACAATGATGATGTTTTATCCAGCCAGTGAAATCTAATTCAAAATGAGAGAACTTTCTGGTAGTTTTAAGAGATATTTTAGTGTCATTTTTTGCCTTGGAATGGGAAAGATAAAGAATATCAGCAAATGAAAATCATTTGAATGTAATATACTGTAGTTATTGTAGGTACTGTAGGTATTTTCCTCCTTCCTTATACAAAGTTTGGGCAAATGTTTTTATTTTATTTATTTCATTTATTTATTACATTTATTTATTAATGTGTTTTATGTATGTACTTATTTATTTTGATAACTGATTTTATGGCATACATGTGGACACTAGTAATTACAACCACAACATAACAAGAATTTAGGAGTCAAAATTGATTGTTCATGCATGACCTGATATTGCAGAATATAGTTAAATAAGATCTTACCAAATATTAAATATGACACTGATGTGATGCATTTTGTGCATGTCAAGTGTCCTATTTTAAGAGTACTACTTTTGCTTCACTGTTAGATTTAGTTACTTCTGAATCTTTAAATATTTATGTGAAAAACTAATAATAAATTAGGCATTATGAAATTAATAATGGAATAGCTGGAGGCACTGTAGCAGAAAGTATGTGCTGTGCTTTCATGTAGCTGCATTAGTTTGAAAGAGAACTTAAAATGGTGAATGCAGTGGCCAGGCCACCATGAAATGAAACCCTCTGCAGTTGCCGACCTCTTGCAACGTGTCAACAATGGCACTGACTGAAGCAGAATTTCATCATTACTGCAAGGACAAGGGCAAATCTCTTTAGAATTTTCCTGGAAAGCTAATATATACTCCTAGCTTGTGCCACTGACAAGACCAATAAATTATATGTATATACAAGGAATGTGCAGGACACATTGAAGCTGTCAGTTAATTTTTTAAATAAGTACATATATTCAGATTTTTACTCATCACCCTGTCGATTTGGGTCTGGTTATTTTCTGAATATAACATAAAGTTGTCAAGATGCAGGGCCAATTCTGTACTGTTAAGAAAAAAATGTTTTAATGTTGTATTCAGAGTTTCTTTTTTCTTCTTCTTTTTTTTGATGTCTTATAAGCTGCCTATTTTGTTAAGTTCCTTGCTAGGTCTGAGAAATATGGGCAATCACGTAACATTTTTCATATCAGTTGATATAGTTAATTATTACAATAAATCTCCACTGGGCAGTGCCTTTGGTATAGTATGGTACGCAGTTATGTCCATTCATTCATTCATTTTCTTGTCGGCTTAGTCCCTTTATTAATCCGGGGTCGCCACAGCGGAATCAACCACCAACTTATCCAGCATATTTTTTACGCAGCGGATGCCCTTCCATATATATATAAATATAATATATATATATATATATATATATATATATATATATATATATAATACATATTTAAATATATATATATTAGCGCTGTCCAAAAATTAATCGTGATTAATCACATCCAAAATAAAAGTTTAACATAATATTTGTGTGTACTGTGTATATTTATATTATGAATATATAAATACACACATGCATATACTTGATAAAATGTTGGTTTATATTTAGATATCTAAAAAATATATGTGTATGCTACAAATTTTACATTTAAATATGATGTAACTACTTTGATGTGTATATATATATAAAGATAGGCCACCGGGCTGGTCATATTTAGCCATAAAACCTCCATCTGTTATGCCCAAGATTAACTGTTTCCGTATTGGCTGCAAAAGGAGGCGTACCCCATACTAGTTTCATTGTAGAACCCCTATATATGTGTGTCCACACACTCACATCGGTTTGGTTTCCTACTTTTTTTTTGTCCTTAGCTCATCATAAATAAGTCTGATCTTTGCAAAGAAGATTGCGCTTGATTGCAAAATGCCATAATTTTCGCTCCATACAAGTCTGACCAAGTTTATCTTTACCAAATCGTACTGTACCGCTCAGTAGCAATGAATCATAAATGTCAAGTCTCTGGCTGGCAGATTGTTGCTTCTGAATGAAGTTTGTAGAAACCAGACAATTGTTCATTTAAACTTATCTTTTATTGTCTGAAGTTCAGAACATTGTTTTATATTTTATTTAGGTACATTTATAATAATACACTGTAAAAACATTCTTGCTGAATTAAATGTTTAAATTGGGTCGAATTAACTGTTCTAGTCATCTAAAATATTAAGTTAAACTTTGTATAGCTTAAATGTTAGCAATTCAAGGCCTATCCACATACAGGGAGTGCAGAATTATTAGGCAAGTTGTATTTTTGAGGATTAATTTTATTATTGAACAACGACCATGTTCTCGATGAACCCAAAAAACTCATTAATATCAAAGCTGAATATTTTTGGAAGTAGTTTTTAGCTTGTTTTTAGTTTTAGCTATTTTAGGAGGATATCTGTGTGTGCAGGTGACTATTACTGTGCATAATTATTAGGCAACTTAACAAAAAACAAATATATACCCATTTCAATTATTTATTTTCACCAGTGAAACCAATATAACATCTCAACATTCACAAATATACATTTCTGACATTCAAAAACAAACCAGTCACCAATGTAGCAACTTTTCTTTGCAAGGACACTCAAAAGCCTGCCATCCATGGATTCTTTCAGTGTTTTGTTCTGTTCACCATCAACATTGCGTGCAGCAGCAACCACAGCCTCCCAGACACTGTTCAGAGAGGTGTACTGTTTTCCCTCCTTGTAAATCTCACATTTGATGATGGACCACAGGTTCTCTATGGGGTTTAGATCAGGTGAACAAGGAGGCCATGTCATTAGTTTTTATCTTTTAGACCCTTTCTTGCCAGCCACGCTGTGGAGTACTTGGACGCGTGTGATGGAGCATTGTCCTGCATGAAAATCATGTTTTTCTTGAAGGATGCAGACTTCTTCCTGTACCACTGCTTGAAGAAGGTGTCTTCCAGAAACTGGCAGTAGGACTGGGAATTGAGCTTGACTCCATTCTCAACCCAAAAAGGCCCCACAAGCTCATCTTTGATGATACCAGCCCATACCAGTACTCCACCTCCACCTTGCTGGCGTCTGAGTCGGACTGGAGCTCTCTGCCCTTTACCGATCCAGCCACGGGCCCATCCATCTGGGCCATTAAGACTCACTCTCATTTCATCAGTCCATAAAACCTTAGAAAAATCCGTCCTTAAATATTTCCTGGCCCAGTCTTGACGTTTCAGCTTGTGTGTCTTGTTCAGTAGTGGTCGTTTTTCAGCCTTTATTACCTTGGCCATGTCTCTCAGTATTGCACACCTTGTGCTTTTGGGCACTCCAGTGATTTTGCAGCTCTGAAATATGGCAAAACTGGTGGCAAGTCTCAGTTCATGGGCAGTTATTTTGCGCCTTGGTTTTTCCACACGCTTCTTGTGACCCTGTTGACTATTTTAAATGAAACGCTTGATTGTTCGATGATCTGTGCTGCATCCCTCTGCAAGATATCTCACTATTTTTGACTTTTTGGAGCCTGTCAAGTCCTTCTTTTGACCCATTTTGCCAAAGGAAAGGAAGTTGCCTAATAATTATGTACACCTGATATAGGGTGTTGATGTCATTACACCACACCCCTTCTCATTACAGAGATGCACATCACCTAATATGCTTAATTGGTAGTAGGCTTTCGAGCCTATACAGCTTGGAGTAAGACAACATGCATAAAGAGGATGATGTGGTCAAAATACTCATTTGCCTAATAATTCTGAACTCCCTGTATAAACAAACTTAAACATGTGGTGTGGTGCAAATGAGCAATTTTTTTTTTTATATGCTTAAAACATAAACATATCGAAACTTTTCTGAGCACATGCTGTAGTTTCATCAAGGGAAAGTTATATCATGACATGGTTTTATTCTCTGTGCATCCAGACATATGTTTCTGATCAGCTGACTGAATGTGTATTGTATGCACAGACGCTGGGTGTTGCAGAGGCTGCAGAAGGAGTGCTCTCCCTCTGGACAGGAGCTGAAGGATCCGGCTGAGAGCAGGAGGCAGTGCGAGCGGCTGCAGAGGGCCTTGCAGGAGGAGATGAGAGTCTGTGCAGACGCAGCTGGCCGATATCCCAGCAATTACAACGCCTGGTCCCATCGGATCTGGGTATTGCAAAACATGGCTAAAGGCAATCTGAAGGTAGGCCGTGCCATTCCACTGCACTGTGTCCGTGTCATTTCTCTTAATGATCGGAAGCATGTGACTGTTAGATGTCATTTTGCTTTGTGTATATCTCAAAGATTAGATTTGTTTCAGATTACTTTTAAGGAATGATGGATCACACTGGTGCATCATCAGTGTTGTTACAAGCAAAGCAACATGCTTTGGTCATTTATGAGGTTGATAAGTCTGTGGAGCCTTTCATGATCTTAATACCTTTCTTTCCCACTTGAATAACATAAGATACCTGATTACAAATGCCACAGTTTTCTGTCCATTTAGCTTTTTTTATTTATTTATTTACTTAGGAGTGAGAGAGCTGAATGCTGTTAGTGAGGAGAGCTTATTGGCTTTAAGGGGGTCAGTAAGTACTAGACCTTTGATGTGTGCTTATCCTCTCTTAATTGGATGCGAAATTAGGTAAATGTTACAGGGCTCAATCCAAGCTAAAGGCTCTCATATAAAAAGGATGAGCCTGTAGATATTTAATGATCCAGGGCTAAACAGACTTGAATCAGTCTGGGCTGTTCATAAGCTATTTCAGGAGTAATTGGGTTATGCGGCTGTCATCCTGCATTCCTGCATGTCTTGTTTGTCTACTCTGCATGTCTACTGTTTTTATCAGTCTGAATTTCCAATCTAGAGCTCTGTACAACTGCTTAGCACCTAGCTAAATTCATAATGTTTTGAAATATTTGTTATGTTTAAAAGCTTTCTCTGATATTTGCTTTAGATTTTTGTATTTTTTCGATTGTCCAAGTGATGGAATCTTCAAAAAATGATCATCCTTTGATTGATAGTATTTTAGTATTTTTTTTTTTAATAGTTCACCATCTACAAAGTCAGGTTTGATGCAGCTGCTAAGGACTCTTTGAAACAATTGGTGAACAAATGCCAAATTTCTTCCTCAAAGATGAGACCTTCTATCAATGTTTACATTTTTAAATAAGTGGCAAGAGGAGTGGGATGCATTGGAAAATAATACATTTAAATTGTTTGAAATACAACCTGAAATCTCAAACAGAGTTTTAAGACATTTTAAAATTAGATGTTGTATTGTACATAAAATATTAACCCATTTTTTTGCTCAAGGGTGAAGACCCTACTCAATGTTTGTACTGCACAACTCCCCTTACTGTAACACACATTTGACTGGACTGTCCTGGTTTTAATGATTCCAGAAGACTTTTTTTTATGAAAGTAACTCTCTTAAGGACACTTTTTACAAAGTGACACCAGCAAAATTTTTAGAAATGTAATCATGTATGGACACTAAAAATCTTATTTCATTTATGTATTCATTTGTTTGTTGTTTCTAATGGCCCGTTTCCACTGAGTGGTACGGTACGGTACGGTACGGTTCGGTACGCTTTTAAGGCCGTTTCCACTGTCTAAAAGCGTACCGAACCGAACCGTACCGTACCACTTTTTAGTCACCTTTTGCTATGGGTCCCAAGCGTACCAAAGGGTGACGTAAAGGTGGAGCTAGACGCGCAGCTAAACGCCATGGGCTTACAGAGATACGTCATTTGCTCATGCAACAAGCAGAATGAAAACAAAGGACCCGCCATGTTTAACACACAGCCGAGAGACAATACTCCGAAATAATATCAGCATATAATAACGAGCCATGGTCGACCCGAGCTTAAACAAACTTTGTCATCGTCTTGAACAGCCACCATGCCGAGAGAAGAGCAGATTCTTATGGGTTACGAGCCCATAAGCGCGAGGGCGAGTGCTTTCGCTTTGTCGCTTGCGATCGCGTGCGCGTCAATATTTGAAATAACAAAGTTCTTAACCTGGACTATTATAAACTCGGAATGACGGAGTTACTCTTTAACGAGAGAATAATGACGGAGAGGCTACATGTACTGGTGATGATAAAACATACAGATGAGAGGTTTGCACAGACGGGGCTCTATTTCGTATTGTTTTTGAACCTAAATAAGGCATACATGTCTGCTGTGTGTAGTTTTTCTGTAATTTGGTAACATCGGAGACTGTCTGGGGCTGTATGTGTTCATATATGCTGCATTTATTTATTTATTTGATATAATCGCGGACCGTAGGCTATTTTGCATCATTGATCTGCAGTTATAATCAGATCATGTTCAGTCAGCAATGACATTTTTACACCAGTGTTTATGTGTATAATAAAGCATCTGTTTTATGAGAAGTGCTTCTCGTATGATTTGAGAACGACCCATAAAGCTTTACTGTTGATGTTTCCTCGAGCGAAAATGACGTCGACAAACTTTCTGTCGTACACCACGCCCACCAAAAGAGTACCCTTTTGCAGTGGAAACGCAAGCCTGATAAAGGTGACCCGTACCGACCCGTACCGTACCGTACTGTACCACTCAGTGGAAACGGGCCATAATTGTATATTTATTACTGAAATGTTCTTGCCATGAAAATAGCCTTGGTTGCTAACATGGCATTAAATGAAAAATGCATTAAATTACATTCTTTTTGTAGTTCATGGTAGTTAAAAGTCAAGTTGTCTTTATTTCTATATGCTTTTACAATGTAGATTGTGTTAAAGCAGCTTAAGATAGATAACGAAAAGAGAATATAAATCCACAAAAATTTAGCACGTGAAGTTTAGGTAGAATGCTTGTGTATTTCGAGTTCAATTAAAAATGAATAATAAATATATATATTCTTTTAGCTCAAGAATTATGTTTTTTACATACTGTAATATTTTGTGTAACTGAATGATTATAATACATTAATGACCAGTTAAACACTTATTGAGCACAGATCTGATAATGAACTTGTTTTTGAAAGTCTTCCTAAATGGTTTGGAGCGCAAGCTGAATGTTGGGCTTCAGAAGTCAAAATATATATTAAAAAAAACTATAGGTTAAGATTTGAAAGTTAAATAAATCTACATTTATTGTTATGAAATTGTGCTAAATACTCTTAAGCTGTGAGAAAATTTAAGCCACAAATTTAAACAAATTGTGCAAAATTCACTATAAATTTACTGACTGATTTTTGCTTAATATTTTATTTTTTATTTATTTACAAAAATTTCATGATTTCTGAAGGTATGGCTTTGAAAAATTCAGCTTCGCCAAGACTGACATAAAGGGCTTTAAACATATGTTTTATAAGAAAGATATTTTATGTTGTAATAACATTTCAGAATATTATGATCTCAATTATTTCAACCTTTGACAGGTAAAGTATATATTTAATAATCAGACATTAACTTATTTATAATATAATATAAATACTTCTTGGCTTGTCTTTGTTGTGAATAAGATTAATAAGAGTGCATTCCTAAATTTCACAGTGCCTACTTTTAAAACCTGTTTTAATGCTGCATAATTATGCAAAATGTTATGCAGAAACTCCATATTTTATTTAAGGCTTCTGAATAAATGATTGAATACATTGACATCCATAGAGCTTACAATTTGGCAGCTGAATTAAAATTCACAAAATCAGCCGCAACAACCTTCAGCATGACGGCTCTAATACTGTGTGACATTCAACTGCAGGTTCTGCATGATGAGCTGTCCTCCACGCGCCTCTGGGTGTCCATGCACGTGTCAGATCACAGCGGCTTCCATTACCGTCAGCATCTGCTCAAGGCCCTGGCCAGAGAGCTCAGCCCGGCTGCAGAGAGGGACGTTCACTCCAGCCAGCAGCCCAACGGAGAGAGCACGGCGACTGCATCTGATGACAATCACCACAAAGACGTCATGCCTCAGCTCTTCCATGAGGAGATCCAGCTCTGCACAGATCTCATCGAGTCATATCCGGGTCACGAGACACTGTGGTGCCACAGGTGAGAATGAACAAGTGGAGCATTTCAAACCAGAAATGCATCTGAAATTTTGAGTGCACTTTTTGTGTCCGAAACCATCGTAGACTGATAAAGTAAAGAAAAACAAAAGTAGTTTAAATGAACTATTGTTTCATTACAAGGCTACGTTCACACTGCAAGGCTTAGTGCTCAAATCAGATTTTTTGCATAACTGTTCACAGTGTTATAAATGTGGCCAGAATCAGATTTCCAGTGTGAATAGATCATGACCTAAACTGACCCGCATGCACAAAAGCACAGTTACAGACAGCACAAAATGTCTAATTATGCACACCATGTGTGTACTGCATGAAATAAGCACGTTGTCAATTGAGATTTAATTTGATTATTGCGCTTTTCACAGACCACTGTGAACTGTACAGGGTTGTTCTGCTACTACTAATGTGTGTCATTTGTGATTTATGAAAGGCACAGTGTGTGTCTGTCTGACCACCGGCATAGTGAACTCATCAAGGGTTAATGAGCAGCCGCAGACTGAACTGAGATGGCGGAGTCGGTTCATTTTCATATTCAAATCAATTTTATATCATAGTCTATCATATCTGGTTCTGTTAATATATTGTGAAATATAGCTTTTTTTGTGTGGACCTGTTTTATTTGATTTATATATGCAATTTTTATGGACATACTTTTGTATGTTAAATCTAATTGGACAATTTTTAAAAAAAGAATAATGATTGGTTAACAAGCGCCAGTTTTGCGTTCAAAATCTTTTTCAAAATGAGCAGCCAACTTTTTGTGCTTTAGTTTTAGCCCTGTGTGCTATTCTTCTGCAGTGATGGATCAGTTACTTTAAAAAGGGATAGATTACAAATTACTGACTACCACTGGAAAATTGTAATTTGATTACATTACTAGTTACTTCATGTAAAAAGTAATTAGATTACTAATTACTTTACTTTTAAGTTACTTTTGAAAATATACCTTTAAATGGTACAAAATAAACTGCAGCTTTTTCACTAAATTAATATTTGCTGAGAAACATTACAATGGGTTGACCACAGCAGCTTGACCATACGTTCACACCGAAGGTGGTGAGAGCGTCAAAGTTTGCTCTGGCCGTCCTGTCGCCAACACTGTCTGCCCTCAGAGCTCTGGCAGCAAAAGCGTCAACATTCGCTACACTGATCTCACATTTAAAGGAGCCGTTGTAGCATTATCAGCAAATCACTCACATTTCCACATAAAACATGCTTTCTAGCATGAAAATGTTGCTCGCTTTTTATCAGATTCATTTAACAATGGAAGATCAAGTCGTCTATTATGTGTCCATATGTCTAAAATATTCTGAAGCAACGGTACTGATTTGTACTGTCGCTTGAAATTCCCGCATTTTAAAGAAAAAAAATATATATAACATCATTGCACATCAGTAACTTGTCACTAACTTTTTTATGTATATACCTGTAAGAAAACATTGTAAATAACTGGAAATCCGGCGACCGCAATATTAAAACCCTTGGGAACAAGTGTGGTCGGAACCAAAGTTTACAGTGACTGTGTTCTCTAGACTCTCCTCAAGCAGTGGACTTCTACATTCTGATTGCTTGCCGCCAAACTGCGTCATAGCTCATTACCATAAAGTTGACTTGATTTCAATTCTCTTTGACACCCACACCGGCGAAGGCTCGCCGCTCTGCTCCTCGCTGCTTATCGGCACCAGCTTCCATTGAAAATGAATGACTTCCAGCTACTTAGACGCTCGCCACTTTTGGTGTAAACGTACGGTGACACATTCAAAGAACTTAGCCTAAAATTCTTTTATCATTCACTTTTTCCAAATCTGTTTTTTTAACACAAAAGAAGACATAAAGAGTTAGTCTACCAAAATGTCTATATTCCCTACAAAGCATGAAGCTTATCATACAAACCTTGTCACATGACTCACGGTTTTCAATTGGTGTGCCTGGAAAATGCAAGTGCTCCGAATATGCACTCCGAATATATGCTCAAGCCATGCACATTCATTGGAAATAACGAGATACGCTTCTCTTCGCATTCAGGTGCCGGTGTTCTTCTTGGTGACTAGTGTTGTCATTGAATGCTTTCTATTCAGGGGGCTGAACTAGATGCATGTCTTAATTTCCACTTGAAGAAGCAACCACTCTCGTCAGCAACCATTTCAGCTCACGTTCTCCAGCAATTTAAAAGCGCATGCTTATTAACTGACACTGCAGCCCAAAAAGTTATTTAAAAGAAGCTTTTTTTTTCTTCTAAAAGCTATATAATACAATAGTAATGCAATTACATTGACTTTACTAGCAAAAATGACTTCTCCTAAAATGCAATTAGAATACAGTAACGCATTACTGTGGAACACGTTACACCCAACTCTGCTAAGGAGTAGATGTTTGCAGCACAGAATGATGACGCATGTTGATCGAAGATTATGTAAAACACACATGAAATCCTACATAACCATTCGACCAAATTCAAAACATCAGATCTATATCTGATTTAATACTACATATGAAAGTGGCACAAATCTGAACTGAAAAGATCAGATTCCATGCGTTTTGGGCTGTTCACATTGTCAAGACAAAAACAAATCAGTCACATGTGGGCAAAAAAATTAATTGGGCCGCATTTGCCTGCAGTTTAAACGTAGCCGAATAGACAGCTTGCTAATTGTAAAATAAGTATCACAGGGTCTGACCTGGAAGTTTAAAATCAATAGCATGTCCTTCAAGTGGACAAATGTAGGGTTTGGGGGTGATTTCGGGAATACAGCACAGGTCTTGGTAGTCATGCAATCAGTCAACATCAGACTCTCAGTGTGAATACAGTGACTTTGTTTGCCAGAAGTCTGTCCTTGGCCCTCAGCTGGTCTGGCCTGATGTGTTTATGGCTTACTGTTACTAAAATGATGGATAGTCTTGTGCTGCAGAGTTGTAGCTCACCAAGGGAGAGGCAAACAGTTTGCTGGATCTTTTTTTTTTTTTTTTTTTCCAAGCTCCTTCAGTTTTTTCCCCTTCCAGCCTCATCTCTTGGTGCTGAAGGAAGGAGCAGCTGCTCAATGAAAGGTGTTTATGTATCTTTAGCTTGTGTTTGCCTCTTTAAAGTGTATCATGGCAACAGATCTATTTCATTTACAAGTCTGCTGTTTGTGTGAAGAGAAGACAAATTCTTTTTTGTGCAACATTATGAAACATGAGGCATTAATAAGCTCTTGCTTTAGTCACTGACACTTATTCTGGAAGCTAGGCGTGCAACGATAGATTGCTCATGGTTCTGTTTGTGTCATGGCTTGGGTAGTTCTCGGTATATGATATCAGCGATAGTGAAAAAATCGCAAAAATGCAGTGAACGATTCAATCTTACATTGCTTGTATCTGTTACTTTTTTGTACTATAATTGTATTTCAGTTTTGTGCATTTGTATATCCTGTGTCAAATTTCCATTTTACCTTTTGTTTTGGTTTGGTTTTATTAGCTGACCAGGTCTATGAATTAGTCATCTACACTAAAACACTGAGCAGAATACCTCAGCGGAGATCGCTAACTTTCAGTTTTCATGTTTTACTGGTTGCAAAGATAAAGTCAAATTGTAGAAAAGTGTCTTTTTAAAAGAGAAACTTAGATGGGGCATTTAAAGTCTTGACATTTGGCAACATTAAGCACAATAACTTTTTTTAAAGAAATGTCATGCAGAGGAATTTATTGAAAGAAACGTTCTAAGTCTTTAGTCAAGATATGTTTTTTTTTTTGATCAACAATATAGCTTGTAATATAGTCACTGTTAGGGTTTGATGACTAATTGTTATAACACTTATGCATATGAAAGCTTTTCAGAGCTCAAACGCTTCTGTTTTGATTCCCTGTATTTGCAAAGAGTGAAGTAATTAGTAAAGAGTAAAGGGTCACACTGTTGACAAATGATTTGTTTTCTATATAACATGAACATAGCGAGATGAAGTTCAACATCTTTATTAACCTCGCAAGAGGGAGTTAAACTCGTGCACGTGCTTCATAACACAACATAAAAAGAAAATCACACCAAAACAATATGATAAAGAATATTAAAACACATCCCAGTATGCTTTATAATAAATCCTAAAAACAAGCAGATAAATAAAATTTCATACATTTAAAACCAAAGCTTGCTCAAATTTAAGGTTCTAACGCCATATAGCTTCTGAAACAAATATACATTTATATATGTTAGATAAGCATTTGATATCATTGCCTCTCAGACCTGTGACACGTGATGCCCAAGTAATAATGCAAAGGTTGTTGAACAAACTCAAATCCAGGCTTTTCCAACAGGCGGCATGTTTTCTACCTGTGGCACCAGTGGAGGAGGGAGCACATGCAGGGAGCAGGATCACAATCTCCAGCTCTCACCCACACCGATGTCCTCCTCAGCAAAGATCTCTGTGACAACAACAGCACCTCCCAGGCAATGGACGTTGACTGTGTACTTGATGGAAGCAAACATGGAAGCTACACCCAGGACACCAAGCGACTAAAGCGGGGCCCTCTGCTTCCCCAGCCAGGGTTTTCCTCAGAGCACACGTTCATCTCTCGAATCCTCACAGGCTGCCGGAACCCCGAGCAAAGCCGCTTTGCCATTGCCTACAGAAAGTGGCTGGACTCTGTAATAGGTCAGTAGCTTGAGAAACACTCCGCCCACCACCATGTGGGAGAGCTGTGATAGGTCATCTTATTTCTGGCTCCAACCGCCCACAGTCGCTTCTCTGAAAATGGCTGGACTCCTTGGCCAGCTTGTCAGTGATGCAGATTCCCACTCATGATGAAAACCCATGAAGCGTCTTCATAGTGTAAGCCTGGTCTGTTTCCGCTGCTTTAGTTCAGGTACTGGATATCTCAGGTCTGTTTTCTTTTGTTTGTTTGTTTGTTTGTTTTTTGTATAAAAAGCTACAATTGTAGATGTTTATTTTTTTTAATGTTGTGTAACGTCTTCCTCCACAAATCGATGACAGTATCATGCTGATTTCTATCCGAAATCTTAAACGCACACTTGAAGGGAACACTTAGAGCCCAAAGTGATTCTGACCTAGTTTCTTTCTTTTGTTTAATTGAGGGCAGACTGGCTCTCAATCCCGTCTACTGCTCCTCTTTGAACTTTTGTACTGAAGCATGAATACTTTTTAGCAAAAATGTTGATGTTTTGCTACAATCAGAAACGTGAGCACAATCATTAAATCGAAATGTTCCTGGAGCCATCTGATATGTTGGGGCTAGAGGCAGAAATTCTCCTGAGCTTTAATGATGAATGAAATTGTTGGATGTACATGAAATCGGCCGAATTGATGGCCTCATTCAGGTGAGTATTTGTATCAAATGACATATCTGTTTCCTCGGCTCATGCAGATGATTCTTGGGCATTGGAGAATAAAGGCTCATAAGCACATCGTCGACACTCATTAGAATTACGAAGACCACGTTGGAGTAGTCATCGTTTAAGCACAAGTTTTAGGTTGTAGTTCATCCAGGTGGTCTCTCAGATGCATGGGTTTTCATGATGAAAGGGAATTGTAGAAGTAGGAGTAGCCTTTTCTCAGCTTGACCCAAACGTGGCGATGGAAACAACAACAACTTGCCACATTCAAGCCCATCTGGTGCTTATTTCCTGCACTGGGGAGTGGGAGTGTGGGTTTACAAATGCTGCTTTTGTTTAACACTTTTGAACTTCAAATATATTTATGCAAAACTGAAAAGGTGAAATGTCGATAGCTTCATTTATGTCATGATTTATTAAAGCTAATATGCTATTAGACAGTTATGGTTGACTCACTGTTACTCCCTAATTATTATTATTATTATTATTAAACTTGTAATAAACTTTGAAGTTTCACAGGCTCAAACCTGCATCGACAATTGGGTTTGTTCACAGCGTAATCAGAGTAGGTTCTGGTAATCGGTTTAGAATGTAGTACAGTACATCTCAGTCTTAAATCAGGACAATGATTATTTTATATATGCACAACTCTTCTGGGGTGCGTTTCTGAAAAGTATTGTTAGCCTCTTAAGATCTCAAGTTTAGTCTTTACAAGCAAAGTTTAGAAGTTTACTGACTTCAGAGATTAAAGGTGCAGAAGGTGATCTGTCTAAATGCTAACTGGTTAGCATAATATGTTTGAAACACAATCCCTCCCCTCCCGTCCAAAGCCACGCCTCCTGAAATCACCTACTAGATCATCTCATTCGCCAGTTAGAAAACTTTATAATACTACAATTCCAAATGAGAAACCGTATTATATCTAGCACAATTTCAGTTGTGTAGTTAGCAAGCAAAACTTATATGCAATAGAACATCAAACCAACTTCACCTCAGTAAAACTAGGCAGAATAGCGCTCTTTACTCTTTGGTTGGTAAACTAAATAAAAATCTACATTATTGATGTTGTGAAAGGTCCCTTATGAAACTGAAAATATTCACATCAATCTTTCACCGGGAGATTTCAGTGGCTGAACAACACTTCTGTGCACATAAGCCATTTGTAACAAGAAAATCTACATAAGCTTTGCGTGACTAAAATAGTTTTAAAACAACATTACCTGTCTAAAAGAAATACTTCAGCCATGGTGTCGTTCTTCCTCCAGCGTGCAAAAATAACTCCAATGCATTCAGGATTTTAAAAAGTTTTGATTCAGCATTTGATTTTACCACTGTCTGCACATAAATGCACAACACGCGTAAGCATGGGACGATAACGTTTTCAAGGTATACCGCGGTTTGGAAATGTCATGGTTTTAAAATCGCAAACATTTTTTTAATACCATTACTAAGGTATATGTAAGATTTTTTATTTAGGTTTTTTGTTGTTGTTGTTCTTGTTGTTGATTTTTAGGACAACAGTATCCTCCGCAGAAAAGATAGCCAAATTGTAAAGAAATTTGTGTTTTTGAAACAAGTGAAGACAATAAAGTCAATGATTCATTTTCATTATCTACCCTGACATGTGTACTGCTCTAAAATATATTCTTTTTAAGTGTCTGGGTAAAAAAACACATTATGTTTTATTTTGAGAAACATTGAATATATTTTGGAGCAGTAATTACAGTATTGTAAAACCGTGATATTTTTCCATGAAGGTTATCATACCGTCAGAATCTTATACCGTGCCTAAACGCACGTGCACATGCTAATGGTGAATCTGGGTGAACAGAGGTGCACAGTTGTACAAATCTACATTTGTTGACAGACAGTTTGGGCTACTTATAAGAATTATGGTAATTGTCTGTCCAACAGTTTTAAACTGGATGATCATTTTTAGTCTGATTCCTTATAAAATTACATATAAATACATTTAAATCATTTACTTTAATCATTACTATTGGAATGTAAAGAGAACCAGCACAACAAAAATGTTTCTGAAGACAATCACCTACTGCACCTTTAAACAAACATTTGCAGCTCTTGGCATAAAACAACATATGAAATATAGGCTTAAATAGATCATGCAGTACAACCTGTAGTGAGGTTAAGGAACCGGCAAATAATAGCGAGAATAAAACTATCAAAGCAGTCTTTTGATGCTATGTTATTTACAGCAATAATCAAACATCATTTTGATCTTGAAGTGTTTTATTTGCAAAGGTTCTCGCTTCATGTCATTAATGATGTTTTAAACAGTGTGCTTTTTGTGCAACACAGTTTGACTAGCTAGTTTGTTTCTTTAAAAATATCAGTGAGTTACGTCATTGTTCAGGAAACGCACCCCTGGTTTGGTGAATTCATTTTTGAATTCAGGTCTTTCAGCATATCTAGAAAACTTGTAGAACACAAGTTTCACTTCATGAAAGTATGTTACTGTTCACTTTTTTTTGCACAGTTGCACAAGAGTTCGCATTCTGAAAGTAATGTTGAGTTATACAATCTCTAGACTGACTCTCAGACTATTCAGGTCCATGTCAGAGTGGTTTTCTCTGTTCCTGCATGTCTTGGACTGCCACTTCTTGAGATTCATGAGCTGCAGCAGCAAAATTACCGCATTTCTGTCACTGAATTCTGAAAAAAGTTTCCTTCACCAGTTTGCCCCCCACACCATTCCTCTGCATAACAATGTATGTTCAACTGACAGCTTTTAATAATTTATCACTAAGTAAATGTGTGAAAATGTGAGCTTGCTGAAGAAATTAGAATATGTTTTTCAATCCTCTTATAGGATCCTTTAAGGAAGAGCTGGAATTGATCTGCAGTTGCTCTTTAAAGCTCTTTGGTCACGTAATGGATACAATCTGTTGCTAATGTCATTATCTGAAGCATAGTAACATTGATCTGTGGAAAACGATTTGCATGTTCATTGCGTGTACACTGTCGTACTGGGATCAAGGTCACGTTGTCATTGTATTAGATTACATTTTATTAGTATAAGTTTCACTTTTATTACCCATGCACACATGCTGCGAGAGAAAACATTGTTTGGCTGCCGTAACAATTAACCACTAGCTGTTTGTAATAAGACTATAAATGACTTTCAAATATGTTCCTATTAACTTAATGAACAGTCTTATGTTGTTGAAAGCTCACAATATTTATTATTTTTGTCTTTGTATTTATTCAGGGCTTCCTGCTTAATATGTTTCACTTCCTAAGCGGTTTCAGTAACTCTGATATTGTAACCTTAGAGGTTTTAAAGGTCTGTAGGTTAATGTGAATTAAACTGAGGACGCACATAGTATTTCTAATTATGTCATGTCAGTTTCTATTGTTGTACAGTTGTTATTTGCATAACACATTTGAAATGACTGCTACATCTATGCAGAAGCATTATGAAGGTTGTCCAGCTTTCAAACGAAACGATGTAGTCTAACATTTTGTATTTTTCTTCATGTGTTGTCTGATAAGCTGACAAGGTACTGTAGGTTTTTAATAAGCATCTCATTATGTATTTTATATTTATTTGTATTAAAAGCTGCATCAATCATAGTTGTTTTGTCAGTTGCCTACCACATTAAATAAAACTACTCTTGAAACAGTCCATCTCATATTTTGATTTCATATTTATTTTTAATTCAAACTTTTTTTTGTTTGTTTGTTCTTGATTTATTTTTTTCTTTCACAAAATCATTTCATATTATGGAAGTTTAGCCTTTTAAGACCCTATGGTTCAAAAGCTTAACAAAGTCAAGATATCTTAACGAATAATTTAAGATAGCCTAACTTTCATTTACCAAGAATGTCCTTTTAAATACTTAGATGTTGGAAATTTATATATATATATATATAT
>CAIGQQ010004836.1:1585810-1655405 GCA_903798035.1 Danio albolineatus
ACACACACACATGTCAACCTTGCCATGAAAAAAAAATTGTTTTCACCAAAATAGAGAAAACCATTTCTTCATTTTTTTGTGTGTGTAAGCAAGTATTTTACAGTACTTTAAAACTGCACAAAAATGTCTCTGTTAGTGTTTTCACTGTTAATTTCAAATTAAATTATGTTTAATTTACCAAAGTCACACAAATGGCAATTTCACATCTGTCACATCCATAACGAAGCTTTTCTCTCATAAATGCAAAAATGTCAAATAAAATAAAGTCAACGATTTTTGTTTTGTAGTGAGCTGCCTCTAATCCTTTTGATTAGCATTATTTATTTTGGGTTGTGTCGTTCAATCAAAATAATTCCTACAAAGTCTATTGTATACTGTAAACTGTTTCATCACATCCATAATGCATATTTATTTTCCTCATTTAAAATATATTAAATGTTTACAGGTTGATATTTTTCTGATCCCATAACTCTCTGGTTAGTAGTTTTGGAAAATGTAAAGTTAGTTCAATATAATGTTTATGTATAATTTCTATGCAAATTCATGTTTGGAGTTTTTTCTGCAAACGTCACATCCATGGCGCTGGAATTGTTCATATATATATATATATATATATATATATATATATATATATATTAGCAAAAAAATTAAAACGATGTTAAACCATTAAACCATGGTAACCGTAAATCAATCATGCCTTTGCTAAATTAATCATAGGTATTTTTTGTACAACTGTGGTTATATGCACGGTAATCAATGTGGCGAAAAACATGGTTACCACACTTTTACTAGGTTATAATAAACCGGTAAAATTTCTTAAGGGAAGGTAAATGTAAATATTTCAGTTAACATTTTTGTATCATGATATATGGGTCAGTGACAAATAAGGTGCGGCAAGATGAGAAAATATTTTTTTTTTAAAAAAAAGATGATTTAAAAGCATCCATCATGTATTTTAAAATGCACAGATTGTGTTCATGTTGATTTTATGTAATTAAAACTAATATTTGCAACATTTTTTACAAATGTTAGGCCTGAATGTACCTGAAAATGTCAAATGGTGTAACTGTCAAAACATTGTAAATATTAAATATTTTACTCCTCCTAGAAGATCTGCAAGTGTACTCACAGAAATAAAGCATTCATTCTAAAATATCAAACCAACATTTATTTTATTTGCGTTATGTCTAAATGTACATTTTAATGAGTTTTTGCAATATTTGGCCGGACACATGCTAAAAACAAACTTGATTTCTAAATAATCTTTGACCAATTATGTACAAATTGTTAAAAAACACTTTATTACACTAAAGTAAGTGTTTTAAATTGTATTTCACATTATCTCCACGTATATAATTATATTTTTATAAAAAATATTGGTTACACCAATTGACACAAACCAGTTACACCACCTGACCGTGTTGCTTCAACAGCCAAAAATGACTGAAATTGACAGTGAATATCAAATACGATAGTTAACAATTTAAGCTGAAGTGGTTTTACTTTCTTTTAAATGCTGACCAAAATGTCTGACAACAAGAAATCATTGTGGTGATGAAAGGTGTACTTATGTCTCATATTATAATGACAGTTGAGGAACAATATCTGAGGGGGTGTGATTGTCATTGACAAACGTGTTCACAACCATGAAACAATGTTGCTGAACTTCAATACATAAATAACATCCTTTCCATTAAATCTGTGGCCATCATCAATAGAATAATAATACTAAAGCAAACATGTGTAGCATTTAACATCTTTTACATCACTGTTTCTTTTCAGTTGGTTGAAGTAAAATAAAATAAGTAGTTGATATTACAAAGAAGAAAAAATATCCACTATTGTATTTTTAGTTTTATGCTATTTAGGAGCAATTTGCCAAACACTGACAGGTACATAAAAGCTGCTGCCGCTCTGGATGTTGCCCTGGTTCTAGGATTGAGAGTCAGTGTTTGCAAACATACATGACTGACTAACGGTGGCGTACAGCGAGGTATAGAAAAACATTTTAATGAGTTTCCACCAAATGTATCTACAACCTATTTTTTTATTTTATAGATAAATTAATTAATTTAGCCCCTCCTGACTTTAATACTTTTTGCCATTATAGTTAATCCGATTCACCTCCAGTTGTTACTAATAATAGTACAACAACGGTGAGAACATCAAGTATGAAAGCCTCCAGAACTCAAGACTGTGAGCACCCAGTCAGCTCATCAAAATTGTTACCACTCCTATGTTAAATTTGAACTCTTTTAAAAGTTTTTCCCAAGTGCTGCTTCAATAAATTTCAAAACAAAATAGTTTTAATGACTAAATTCTAATAACTAATTTCTTTTTTGTCTTTGTCATAATGACAGTACAAAATATTTCACTAGTTATTTCGCAAGATACTAGTATTCAGCTTAAAGTGACATTTAAAGGCTTAACTAGGTTAATTAATGAAGTTTAATTCTTCACTTTTGCCAAATGATGAAGTTTTTTCCTCGCCGCTGTCGCCACTGGCTTGCATGGTTCGGGACTTGTAGGGCTGCGCATCGATGGATTAATCTTCACTGTTTGGACTCTCAGCAGTGAATATTAAACCACACTGAACTAAACTGAACTTCAACACTGAACACTGGACTGACACTGTTTAAATTTTTTATAATGCATGTGAAGCTGCTTTGAAACAATCTACATTGTAAAAGCGCTATACAAATAAAGATGAATTGAATTGAATAGAATTAGGTTAATTAAGCAAGTAAGATTTTTTAGGCAAGTCATTGTACAACAGTGGATTGTTCTGTTGACAATCGAAAAAATTTTTAAGGGGGTAATAATATTGACTTTAATATTGACAGGGCTAAGTTAGCATGTTTGCCTTACAGCAAGAAAATTGCTGGTTCGGGTCATTGTTGGAGCAGGAGGCCTTCTTGTGTTAAGTTTGCATGGGTTTCCTCCAGTCAAAAGACTTGTGGTATAGGTAAATTGGAGAAACTAAATTGGCCGTAGTGTATGAGTGTGTGTGCGAGTGAAAGAGTATGTCCATTATATTAGGTGAACTGAAACATGAATCAACATTTTAAAAAAGCATTCATGTTGAGCAACATAATAGCAACATAATTATATTATCCTAGGTTTAAAGAGCTTTAATAGTAAGGTTGTGGATTAAGCACCACCTTCTCAATAAATAAATAAATAAATAAGTAATGCAACACTATGAACCCAAAATAGTTCCAAATGGTAGAATCATTTATATAGCATTTTTAATCAGCATTATGAACTGATGATATTTGACTAAATTGGCCCCCAACAGAAAGATGTGTAATTGGAGTCAAATGGTGTAACCAGTTACACCGCTTGACATTTCAACTTAAAATCAATTTTGACAGGCATTATTAAAATACCTGTGTAAGCACATGGACTTGGTCGGAATATATTTTAAATGTAATTTTTAATGATAACACTTATTTTTATAATAATGACCAATTATACTGTACTCTTGGGGTCTTACCATTTGACACGTATATAAGAATATCTGACCACTCAATAAAAAGGTCAGAATATTTCATATTTTAAAAAGAGTTAATATCCTTTGCATGTAGCAATCAGTCTTATCAAGGGTCCTTCTCTGTGATACAGTTACCTGTCTCATGGTCTTCTGCACAATATTAACAAAAATGGGGCTGTGGGCTCAATAAATGGGGGTTACACCATCTTGACACTTGATATCTTGACATAATTCCCCAAATTATTATTAATATTTAGAAAAATTATGCTTTATTTACTATTAAATATGTCTAATATAAAATTATGCCAAACTAGCTGATATGATGTTTCATTGAGAATTTCACCTTTTTTAAACAAGATAAACTATTTGGTACCAATTTGTTTTTGTTACACCACATTGACATTCTTGTAATAAGCCCCTAAAAATATCTTAAAATGGATTAAAACCCAAAAAATTAGACTTGGCCCTCAAAATAGAGAATGTATGCAAGTCATTTGCTTATTTATTTTGAAACTGTGAACTTTTTGACTTCATTTAAATCACATGGACACAAAAAAATGAGCGTCACGTCATTGACCCATATATCAACATGTATAGCATAATTTCTGCTGAACTTTCTTGAGTTTATAATACCTTACAAGTACAAGACATATTTTCCCCCTCTTCTGATTAAATTGATTATATTTTTTAGGCACTTGCAGAGAAGTAATGTCATTTAAATTCACCTGAAGATTTTTCATACCAGCTATCTGATGAACAGGAAAACATTCATGATACAATTAATTATGAAACAACCTCTTTGCCATTCATATCATTTTAGTTCAATATGTTGTGCAATTCATCAGTCATGACAAGACTTTAGTTTTAAAGCAGTTCTTTTAAAAATGTTTTTTTTTCTGGCATCAGTAGAAAACCTTAAACGGGTGGTCCAGAGTGTCTTTTAAGGCTTGGTTGTGTTTATGGGGTGCAAAGCAATATGTGCTCGTGCTTCATTAGTAAAAAATAATTTCTTAAAAATATATATTACTTTAATTGTATACAGCTACTCAGCTAATATGAAAACACATGTCATAATTCCTAGTTCATCCAAAAGCCTGCCCTCAAGAGGCTCTGATTGGTCAGCTAACATAATGGCAGCTTCACAACTTTACTTGCCTATGCTGTGTAAATACTGTCAGTCAGAGTACTTGTAAATGACCTTTCTCAAATGCTAGCTATATATATACATGACATCATTAAATGACATCCTTAAGCTGAATGTATTTTTTGTAGTCCCCAAACTTTGTTCTCTGTAGGCTTTGCTAAGCTAACTCTATGCACTCAATGGATCTTGTAACCTTACTTTAAGAGAAAGTGTTCATTGCATGCAGCTCTTGCAGGTCTTCAAGTCATTTAGTTCTATCATTTGTTTTCAGTAATTTTCTTAAGAGTAGGCTTAGTTGTTTTAACTCCTTTTCGGTCCTTGGCCAATCGCACACTCCCAGATTATTAGATCTGTGTAAGCGTTATCTAAATACATTCTACATAGATCTAGAAATAAATATAAACTACATAGGTTGTTGTGTATTTTACGATATGTTGTGCTGTAATAAATTGGAATTTTTGTTTTTTTCTTACACAGTACATACTTTAGACTGCATTAAATGCTAGATCTGGAAAAAGATTAGGTTGGGAAAATAGTGGTTTTAAAGTATATCTACTTTAAAAAAATAATAATCTATTCAGTGTTGTCAAATATTATATGTCCAGCAGCAAAAGACCAGCGACATCAAAAACTACTTGTCAGCCCACGGTTCAGCAAACATTGAAAAACAACTTGCTCATACACAACAACAACATCCAAGCATATTTCTATCCAATTAAAAGAAAGATATGCAAAGATGTAAAGAAATCTGTGTTTTTGAAACCATTGAAGATAGTAGAAGTGAATAAATGATTTATTTTAATTATTAACATGACATTTTTATGTTACAAAATATTTTCTTCAAAATATATTTTGTGTTCAATGGGTAAAAAAGTAGTTTTTTCGCCAGGCATTTAAGACACAGGACATATTTTAGAGCAGTTATCACAATAAGGGCAAACTGTGAAATTTTCCTTGGAAGGAATAGTCACAGAATTTTATTAGTAAATAAATGTATAGACCAGGTTTCACTACTATCTATTTGAATTGTGGAAACCGTTGAGTGCATGGAGTTGCCAACATTCTACACTTTTTTAGTTAAAAAAGGGCATCGTCCAGATGTTTAAAAGACATACCAAATTAGAGTAAACACACAACTTGCACTGTTTATACTTAAAACTTTTGCTGTGCATAAGCAGAAGTTATCCCTGCAGAGTTTTATTTAGTCTTTATTTTCTTCTGCAATTCAAATCATTTATATGCTTTCTTAGAGCTCAGATTAAGCACACTACAAATGCATATCTCACTAAGGGGAGCAAATGGAGCCTTTTATGCAATTACAGCCCTATTGTAAATATTGCAGATTTTATTGATTATGAAGAAATTATAGTTCTGTGAAAGACATTAGCATCTAAATCTGTTCAGAATCAGTGTTGATTCATTTAATTCAATGACAGTATCAGGGCCCTATCATACACTGGCGCAATAAGGCGCAAGACGTGTATGTCGTGATTTGTTGCTATTTTCAGACCAGCACAAACCTAATTTTTACGTTTTGCACCACGTTGTTTAAATAGCAAATCCATTTGCGTCACTTTGTGGACTCATGGGTGTGCTGGTCTAAAAAGGAGGTGTGTTAAGGTGCATTGCTTGCATGTTTATATTTTGACAAACTGAAATAGACTGCACCATTAACAAACTGAAAGTCCAGCGCAGAGCGCATTATTTATACACCTTAGCAGGTCCAAACACTTACACATTGCTTAATCCACGCATGATGTACAGCAAAACATAAATATCTTTACATATGAAAACAATTAAAGGATTAAAATGTTACAAAAAATATTATTTTCTAAATAAATATAAAAACCACTGCCTCCATGCCTTCACTTCTGGGGGCTGTTTTCAGTTTATTCATGACTATCTGCATTATTGTCTGCATATTTATATTTGTTTTAATAAAAACAATTTTAGATTTGTCAACCTGTCGGGTTTTGAAGACACATGCATCTCCATTTGTTTTATAAGAATAGGATGTGTGTTTGGGTATAAAATAATTTTTTGACTATACTTTGTTATTATTGTTCATTTATTTGTTTGCTGGAAATTAGAACTGAATTTAGAATTTTAATGCATGGAATTGACGTCTTCAGTGGAGTGCATACAACACTGTTTCCTTACTTGACGAAAGTAAAGAGTAAAAGTAAAGAAAAAGTAAAGAGGCCAAATGAAGGAGGCTCCTTCTTTATCCTCGCTGCAGATGGTCTGTTTAATGATTTTCTCGCTAGCGAAGTGTTCAGTTTTTCCACTTACAAGTTCAACTATGTAAATAGCAAATGCGCCATGGCGTGATGCAACTGGCTCTTAAAGGGAATGGGAGACAAGACTCTGATTGGTTTAATGCACGTTATACACAACCCTGTTAGACCATGCACCATGGCGCAGAGTGATTCCATCCTTAAAATAGCAAAAGTGGCTGTGCATTAGAAGTGAAATGTGCTTTAGACTTTGTGTCCTAGATCATTAAAATAGAGCCCTCAGTGTTTTAAAAAAAGATAATTTATAAAACAACTTCAAAAGCAGATCTGCAGAAGACAGTCAACATTTCTTTCAACTAATTTTTAAGCTTCAGTTGAGCCAGCTAAAATGACAGTGGGAAGGAACCGAAACTTCATCTGGTGACAGACATGAAACCCAGGACTGGTCAATAAGCCAGCTTATATGGAATGAGTCTGGTCAAGGTTCAGATAGTTGCGCTGAATCTGATTCCAATGAAACACTTGACGTAGAGTTTATTTGCAGTTTTGATTCTTATTGCTATTTTATTATTAGTTATAGATTTGCATTTGGTATTGATTATGGAATATGCTGTACCAACAAATTGATCTGAAGTGTAATTATAATGTTTTCTCGGCTAAAGGCATCAGCATGGCATGCACTGGGTTGCATAATAATAGCAGGATGAACAAAGAAATATGCGTTTTGTGACAATACTATGGATGTTTTTGTATGCAAGTACTCGATTAATCACATACATATGCCTTGTGCTGGCTGTTGGACTAGCTTTGTACATTTTGATTAAACAGCACATTTTTATGTGGCTATAATCTTAGAAATCTGGTTCATACTGTACTTTAAAACAAGTCAACTAAAGGCAGTGCAGTCTAAGTTAAGGAGTGATAGCTTAGATGTCATGTTTTTCTTTCCTGTCATTGCTCATCTGCTTACTTTTACTAATGTTAAGATGCCAATGTGTCTCTGGTTAGAAGATGGACCTTTGAGGGTTATTTGCTATAAATCCATCCAGACACACATGGATTGTTATAACCGTGCACAGAGAGCAGAGATCAAAGGTGATTCTAAACTGAATTTCCCTAGAGGCACTGAGTGATGGTTTTTTTTCCTACTATTTTTTTGACTGTTGCTAGCCATTTTTTAAATAGCCTCTTGTTTGAGAGCAGAGTGAAGCCTCCGGTCCCAGTTGTAGGTCTTTTTAGGCAAATGAGTGGAGAAGCTGAAATGGAAAATATCCCTCCCTGAAGGGTTCTTTGACCTGCAGACTCAGTGTTATTGGTTTACTTTGATTACTGCTCTTTCTGTATGGACATCACACAGTTTCTAGCCTGCTTCCTTGGGGGCTTTATTGTATGTTATGTTATATTTCATTTAAGAAAAAAAACTCACAAGGATGTTCATTTTTCCTCCATTTGTTCATGCCTTTTTTATATTATATTATGTATGATATTAAGCATTTATTTTTTATTTGCTTACTGCAAAACCAAAACCACGAATAGAACAAAACTCATTCAGTAATATTATTTTACAGTAATTATTTAAATTGAAAAGGGTTATAGCACATACATTTAAATAATTTAGAAATACTTTTGAAAATACAGACCATTTTTTCTTATTTGGAACTTGGTAAATATACAGTAGGCAATAGGGATGCACAATATTGGATTTTTGCCATTTTTTAATCCTTTAGCTGAGTTGATGCTGAGATCATTTCTGGTTGTCTGTTTTTAAAAAAGTGTTAATGTTTAGGTTAATTTACAGAGTCAGATTTATTCCCCATAAGTGTTAGCTTCTTATAATAAATGAAAATCTGAGTTGTGACTTAGTTTCTAGATAGAACTAACATTTGTTTACTAGGCCAGTGTTTCCCAACCCTGTTCTTGGAGGCACACCTACAGTACATATTTTGTCTTATCTGACCCAATAATTTCAGGTTTTGGAATCTCTTCTAATTTCTAATAAGTCATTCATTCATTTTAATTTCGGCTTAGTCCCTTTATTAATCTGAGGTCGCCACAGCGGAATTAAACCGCCAACTTATCCAGCATTTGTTTTACGCAGCGGATGCCCTTCCAGCTGCAACCCATCTCTGGGAAACATCCGTACACACTCATTTACACTCATACACTACGGACAATTTAGCCTACCCAATTCACCTATACTACATGTCTTTAGACTGTGGGGGAAACCGGAGCACCCGGAGGGAACCCATGCAACCACGGGGAGAACATGCAAACTCCACACAGAAATGCCAACTGACCCAGCCGAGACTCGAACCAGCGACCTTCTTGCTGTGAGGCGAACATGCTACTCACTACAACACCGTGGCGCCCCAAAATAATTATATTGTGTATTTTTATTTATTTACTTAAAAAAAAAAATTTGAACAAATATTGCGATTTTATTTTTGATTTTGGCCACTGTTTTTGCTTTTTCAAACAAGCTACATACACACATTATAAATGTGTATTCAGTGCACAAGAAGTGCATAACAAAACATTTCGCAATGAAATCACATAGTATTAAGTTTAATAAACAAAACTGTAGTAAAATTGTCTTTAAAACAGACAACATAAAAAAAATGAAGATTAACTAACCTCACCTATAGTTAAAAACATACTGTACACAGTACTCACTGCTTAATAAACAAAACTGTAATAAATTGTCTTAAAAACACACAACATGAAAAAATAAAGATTAACTAATCTCAATTTCAGTCATAACAATAAATAAAAAATAACGTAAATCAAAACCACCTATTCGGTTCTCCCGCTCAACTTCGTCGTGCGCGGAGTGAGCTCTGATTGGTTAACATCTTTTTGCCGCTCAGCTGAGCTGTAATTGCCCAGTGTGCTGCGTCAGGTCTGATTGGTTAACATATCAAAATCATGCACACAAGAACGTGATCAAAAATCTAAATAAATTAATACATAAAATTGCAGCCTTACATGATTTAGAAATTGCATGTGCTTAAATCGCGATTAAAAAAAAAAATATTATTAATTGCACAGCCCTAATTAAGATGATTTTGAAAATATTGATGTGACTCCAGGAATAGGGTTGGAAACACTGCACTAGGCACCAGGGTGCAGTGGGAAGCTGCTCAAGAGCCATGTTTTACGAAAAGGGATTCTAATCCTTTTTCATATATTTTGACGAATATATCAAACAAGCATATTTTATTTGTATATTTTACTTTCAGTTTTCTAATCTAAAGTTTACAATGTGATTCAGTCACGTGACCGAGCAGGCATTAGGACCAGGGGGTGGCTGTTAGTCGACAGAGGCTGTAGCATTACATACAGTATGACTGTTTACCTTACTGAGGGATATGCTATTCTGTTTTCACATTTGAAGTTTGAAGTGGCTAATCCAAAACAGTTGATCTAAATCAAAATTAGATTGCTGACCAGATCTGACCACAAGTCAGCGCCACTCATGAACGTCTTGCTCAGACTCATGCACTTTGCATGTGAGTTAGCCATGCTCACTTGTTTACATGTTGCATTACACATGGAATAAAACATCTGTGACAGTTGACTTTTTATTCAGTAATGGTGTACAGTAGTCAACATTTGAAGTGGATAAAAAAAAAGTCAAGGACAAATAAGTGTGTTGTTAAATAGTTTTAGGATAACTTTGAAAGATTTTGAACCAATTCTGACTAATATATACCGCACACCCCTAGTGTTCAACCCTGACAAGACAATGCAGGGACATCTATATGAATTCTGTTTCACTTTTTTTCACAAGTGTTTTCCAAAGTACTCACAATTCTGCTATATAGTTACAATCTTTTCAAGTTAAGCTCAAATTTTATTTTTGTGGGTTGTCATGACGACAAAAAAGGTGCCAATAAGAATGAAAATATGAATATCCCTAGACATAGCTTATAAATAATAGTATAGCACAAGGAAATGGCATACTGTGAGCCTCAAACACCTTAGTTCTCATGTAAATTCTGTGAGTGCACAATCGTAGTGAAAAAAAAAACAGACCAATCTGAAACAAATGCACACCCTGGTAAGATTACAAGAATATATATTTTTTTCCCTTTTTTTTTCTTTTTTTTCTTTTCCTTTTTAAGTTTATGAGCTTATATTATATTTACTATGTATGTGGGACCCTTATTTTGAAATCAGGAAGAGTAGGCAGGCAGCCATGGAGGAACAGTATCACATCTCTTTATAGCTAGCAAAATGCAGGATATACGGATTATAAATGTTTTCAGTGCTACACTAAATAGGCACATATTCTGTTTAAGGGTGTCACGGTGGGGCAGTGGGTAGCATGATCGCCTCACAACAAGAAGGTCACTGGTTCGAGCTCTGGCTGGGTCAGTTGGCATTTCTGTGTGGAGTTTGCATGTTCTTCCCGTGTTCACATGGGTTTCCTCTGGGTGCTCCGGTTTTCCCCACAAGTCCAAAGACATGCGCTATAGGTGAATTGGGTAAGCTAAATTGTCCGTATAGTGTATGTGTGTGAAAAAGTGTGTATGGGTGTTTCCCAGGGATGGGTTGCAGCTGGAAGGGCATCCGCTGTGTAAAACATGATGGATAAGTTGGCAGTTCTTTCCGCTGTGGCAACCAGAGATTAATAAAGGGACTAAGTCGAAAAGAAAATGATTGAATTAATAAATATTCTATTTAAATGGATCTTTTTAGTTTATATTGCGCATTGTGAAATTTGCTGTGTATGTCTGTAATGAGGCAACAGACCCATGTGGGTTTGTAATGAGGAAACTAACAGATGTACACTGCTAAATATAAGGGTTTAATACACATTTACTATTTATTCATACCACTCAGCTCTTACAGTGATTTTTCTGGAGTGAAAAGATGCAGATAAACTTCAAAATTCCCTCTGTTTATTTTGAAGTTAATGAGTCTTTTCTGTGTTTTTATATACATGAAAACTACAAAATATAGCTGCTGGAGCAAGGGCCCAAACTAGTCAATTTGTAGGGTTGGAAATGTATTATTTCATGATTATTCTTGCACTTATCTAGCCACGTGTCTACGGTTTATTTATACGTATTGTACCAATCCATTCTATGGTACCTTTAAGTAGTCATGTCGTTTCATTTTCACACAGTTCATACAGTGCTACTTGTGATTTATTTATTTTTTTATCCAAGTTGGAGAACATTTGTGTGTGTGTTGTGTTTCTAGTATTTTTACATGCACACACAATTAAAGCTATAATTTTGTGAACTATTGAAATTGGATTAAAGGAATTTGGCATCAGTAAGATATTTGGAAAAGGAAATGCATATTTTATTCATCAAGTATTCAAAATTTGTTGTGTTTAAAGAGCTGAAGGTCATGAAGCACACTACAGGGTTTGGCACTGTAGTTTTTAGTCAGTGTGTGCTGAGTTGTGTTTGGTGGCTGTTTGATATCTTGAAAGTGAAGCAGCTTCACAAATACTAGGAGTCCAATGTGGCCTTGGGCTGGTTACCCTCATGCATTATTTGTCTTGTGTGGCCTTTCAAGTCAGCACATTTCTGTCACTACCAGAGAATTTTTTTTACTTCTTTCACGGCCTTTTTTCCATCAGTTCTTACAGAGCTTACACAAAAGACTCTATGGTGGTGCGCTGATTGTTGTAAACAAGTGCAGTTTGCATAATTTTAAGACGAACTGACAAACGTGGTTGTGAAGGTCTATCTCAAGGTAGCTGGAATATTTAAACCATTCATTTCTGAAGTTGTACGACAACATTTTGTTTATTCAAACTGTCGAAATGCATGCCTTCCTTTTTTTCCTTTCTTTTTTCCCAAACACCCTTTTACTCTACTAAAATTACCAGTAGTAATATTTAGATGAACCAACTCTTTGTTTAGGTGGAAGCTTTGAAAGTGATTTAATTATAGGCTTACAGAACTGTTGCAACTAATTAAGTGCTTTGTGTGATTTAAATGTCGATCATGACAGGCTGCAATAAAGGACAATCCAGTTGCCCTTTGCAGCTGATGTGTGATATGACTTTTTAAGATCAGTTTGACCAAAAAAAAATTATATTGTGCGTGCAAGAACCAATGTGGATTGATGTTATGTGACATTATGAGGTTTGTATTGCCATTTTTGTTCTAGTCTGTTCTAGAGATTAATCAATCTATTTTCTTTTATTTCAGATATTTGAGCATGTCATGTTACCATTTGAACAATATTTACAACATCTAAATCTCCAGGTTATTGCAAATATTATTCAGCTGCTTTAACTACTGCTGCAGTTGCTCAAGGGATATTTGATAATAGTATTTTATGTGTGTGTGTGTGTGTGTGTGTATCAGCCTTCATAAAGCACATAAACACAGGTATTCTCTCAATAAAATCCATGTCAGCCATTTAGCAACAAAGCTAGATTTATTGGGCAGACAGAAACCCTGCCCATGATGCAAATCCGCATCTATTGTGAAGTGAATTAGATGCGCAAAGGAAGCGGATTTGATGTGCGATTGAAGCGAGTAAACTCAAAATGTTTATATATATATATATAAACACATACATATGATTTGTATTCCCTTTTTGCCACAAGAATAGATACTGTGTCTTGTCTATTCATTCAAGCAGTTCTTGATTCTTAATACTAAACCTACATATAGGACTGCACAATAAATCATTTCAGCATTGATATAACAATGTGCACATCTGCAGCAGTCACATCACAAAGATATGTAATGTTAAGTCTGGATTATAGTTGACACTTTATATATAAATAATTTATACAATTTACGCAGCAGAGGTTTTTTTTCTTTGTTTCTAGTCCAAATATATACATTTCAAAGCGAAAACAAGATTATTTAACTCGTATAATTTATATAAGTAATTATTTTACATTATTTTTACTTGATCTTTTACTCGTTTGTTTTTTGAGATAATTTGACTAGAAATGAGACAAAGGTACGACAAAACGTATTTTGCATCTTGATTGTTCAATTTCTGTACCTCATTACTGTTAAAACCGTCAAACAGTGTTATTCGACTATCTTGTGAAACTGTATATCGCAATATTTATCTCAGAAAAATAAAACATCGCAATATCAGTATTTTCCAATATCATGCAGCCCTTAATATACAGTATGAATAACCATTTGAAGCATATTTTATGTTTCATAAACAGTACAATTTGCTTGTATTTGACCAAAATTCCCAGCAAGCTGACCATAGTCAATCAGACTATGGCTGTCACCAAAATGCTGCATTCGTTGTTAATATATTTTAGTGCGTCTTGGCTTCAATAAGACTTTTTAAGGAAATGGCAGCTTTATTCCACAAACATTAAAACCAGTGAAGTCCATGCCCTTTACTTTGCTCCGCTCGTTGTTAAATTCACACACCTGACTTACACGTAGGGATGTGCTGATTTGGACAATTTGACCCAATAATTTTAGCCAATATGGATAACCAAAACCTTTTTTTTTATTTGGAAACTGATAACAGATTAAATACAAATCTTGATGCAGTTTTTTGAGGCTGATTACAAAAACAAAATGTGACTCTAAATCATCACACTGGCAAAAATGCACTTCAATAATGACCACACTGATTTGATCTTATTGCTAAGGCTTATTACAGCAAGGAGTTATTACAGCTGCGTGATTGCAGGTCATCTTATCTGCAAGATATGTAAGCCTGATTCTCCATATCAGGTCAATGCATATAATTGCATGGCTAGCTTTGACATGTCCATGACATTCGGATAATATTGTCCATCTTTAAAATATATACATATAAAATCTGCAATGTTTATATTATCATTATAGATTAAACTGGACAAAACAAAAAGTGAATCAATTGTTTCATGAAATCAGTTATCTTATATTTATATTAGCTTGTATTTGTACATTATGTGCTTTCACAGATTATTTATTAACAAATTAGTTCTAAAATCTCAAGCTGTTAAAGTGATTATGTCAAATGATCAGACTTACAATGTACCTTAATGACATGAATGACTTTTGAGGTCAACTATCCCTTTCACTAAGTTCAAAGAGCAGGTTTAACCCTGAATAACTAATCTGTTTACTGTGGATGCTTGAATGTTAATGGCCTGGATGGAAGTCTTCAGTTTCCCGTCTTGTTATTACGTTAATTGCAAGAGATAAAAGCCAAAACATTCTTTACACTTGTTTTGAACAATCTGGCAGTGGTTTGTTTGTTCTCTTTGTTGTTTATCAAGGAGTCATTAACTTATGGAGGCTGCCGTAAAATAGGTTTGGCCATAATTAGATTCAAAATTGTCTTGCATAGATTTATAATGAATGTTCTTTAAGAAACTGCAGCAAAATGAATAGAAAGAATCAAACTGAAAGAGAAGTGCTTAACAGTCTGGAGCTAGGCAAAGTTTTTAAAGTTGTAATTAATTTGGGGGAATTTGCAAGACTAGGTCATGTTTCCAATATGAATACATTTTAATAGACATAATCCTCTGAGCTGTTTTGCTGGTGAGAAAGCAAAGCTGGCAGATTTTTAATACAGGGAGAACTGACAACAGAGACTTCAACTGACCGTGCGTAATAGGCTTTTCTGAATGACTTTATTAATAATCATTAATATCCCAATCTGCTCTGTAATTGCAAAGCTGATGATGTGATGTTGACTTTGCTGTGCTGTTTGTTTCTGTTATTGTGAGTAGAAGATTCATCAGGACGAGAGATTTTTGAAAGTCACAGTTATCTCAAATCTCATAGATATGCATTGCAAGATATTTAATTGGTTTTAATTTCATCAAATACGTTTATTGTCATGACAAACTGCAGTTAATTTAAAAAACCTGAGATACATGTACATACATGTTGTGCAAACTTAAAATTCAATTTATGTTTTTTTCTATAACGCTTTTACAATGTAGATTGTCAAAGCTGCTTAACATACAGTACTGTAGAAGTTCTAGTAAATTGAAACTGTGTCAGTCCAGTTTTCTTCCAGAGTTGAAGTTTAGTTCAGTGTGGTTTCAATTTCACTGCTGAAAGTCCAAACACTGAAGAGCAAATCCATCGATGTGCAGCTCCACAAGTCCTAAACCAAGCAAGCCAGTGGCGACAGTGGAAAGGAACAAAATTCACCAATTGACAATTGCCATTGAGAACATTAGCACTGCTTGATGTGGCTTCAAACTATTAATTCACAGAGACGTCTGTGTTCTTTACTAAATTTGTGTCATGGACGAAAGTGAAGAGCGGGCTGGTGAGGTGTGGGTGTTGCAGATGAAAGTGAAGAGGATTGGGGAGTCGTAAAAGAAAGTGAAAGTAAACAACGGACGGGGTAGGAGGGTGGTTGAGGAGGGGGATCGGTAAAATGAGGTGCTGAATCAGATTTCAGAGGTGCCGGATCTGGTGTGTTCCGGCACAAATTAAGCGCTGTGTGTAGTTAATCAGGTGATCAGAGATCTTTAGCCAGGACAGATTACTGTGCATAGTTTTAGATACATGAACATCAACTTTTTTTCCCTTTTGAACACAATACTTCTTTTTATTTTGAGAGACATTTAAAATATTTCAGAACAGTATACATGTCAGGCTAAATCATTTGAATGAATCATTGACTTCTGCTGTCTCTGATAGTTTCAAAAACACAGATTTGTTTATCATTTTAAGCATATCTTTTCATCTAGAAATACTGTTGTCCTTAAGAACCCTTAAAATGGTTATCGCCCCATGCCTAGTGAAAATGGTGAGTGGCTAGTAGGGCTGTGCGATATGGACAAAATAATCACATTGCAATTTTTGGAACGAATATTGTGATTGTGATTTTATTTGTGAGTTTGGTAACTGTTTTTGCTTTTTCAAACAACATATATACACACATTCTACATGTATTCAGTGCACAAGAAGTGCATAACAAAACATTTTACAATTAAATAACATATTATTAAGTTCAATAAACAAAACTGTAGTAAAATTGTCTTTAAAACAGACAACATAACATAAATTAAGATTAACTAACCTCAACTCTAGTTAAGCACATACTGTACACTGTAGTACTAACTGCTTGATAAACAAAACTGCAATAAATTGTTTTAAAAACAGACATGAAAAAATAAAGATTAACTAACCTCAATTCCCGTCATAAGAATTAATAAAAACTAACGTAAACCAAAACCACCTATTCAGTTCTTCCGCTCAACTTTGTTGTACGCGAAGTGAGCTCTGATTGATTAACATCTTTCTCCTGCTCAGCTTAGCTGTAATTGCTTGGTGTGCTGCGTCAGCTCTGATTGGTTAACATATTAAAATCATGCACACAAGAACGTGAACAAAAATCAAAATAAATTAATAGATACAATTGCAGTCTTTGCGATTTAGAAATTGTATTAAAAATCTCTAAAAAATCGCGATTGCGATTAATTGCACAGCCCTAGTGGCTAGTGATGTTGGAAATCTACTAGCCAAAGTGGCTGGTGATCAGAAAAGTTAATGTCAAGCCCTGCTTATAATCTTAGTCCATTGTGCACATTCAAACATTTGAATTGGCCAAGAACCTTCTTTAAACTGTTTAAAGGTTCATGAAACCCTGACTACTTTATTTTGAGATTTATGTGTGTTGAGCATCAATGAAGACTATGTTAGGACTCTGTTAGATATCTTAAGCCCCTTTCACACATGCAGACCTTACTGGAAAATTGCCTTTTTGAAAATACCGGTAAACTTGTTCTGGCAATTTTCTGGAAAGAGAAGTTGTAATATTATCTGTAATTTGCCGGAATGCTGCTCTGTGTAAAAGCAGAAGGAACATTGCCGGAAAGAGAGCGTTCACGATCAGAATGTCCTGACATGAGACGTCTACAATCAGAACACTGAGCACGCATTCACATCCACGCTGTTTATGAAAGTAAAAGCCTTTGAATATTTTTCCAGACATATTTAGCAGCTATATTTTAGTCAGATATCGTTTCTGTGTTCCTTCTTAATGCCAACTCTGTAAAAAATTATTGCTAAAATGCTTATGACAAACCGATGTTTGTTTACCTTCAAGCTCCGCTTTAGTTGCTTGACGTGTGTGCGCTTAAAGCAGCTGGTGAGTGCCAGCACACACACATTATATACTGTACATCTCGACATGCAAAAGTGTTTCTCAGTGTTTTCATCGAAGTTGTTCACAATACTTATCCATCCACAGAATTTGAAATAGTCAAATGTGTAAACATTTAGCTGCAGTTCACGCTTCTGCCTTTGGATGGCTCTGGAACAAAGCAGCTGCGTAAATGCTAAAGCTTTAAATTAATGTGAAACCATCAACAAAAGCCTGACCCTTCTAGGTTTTTAGTACAAATACAAGTGCAGCTGTTTTGGCATAATTTCTGGTTAATGATGTCAGAATTTACCGTTATTTTGTAATAAATGTGTGAATGGTCTTTTCCGTAAAATTCCAGAACATCCTCGCCAGTGTGAAATGCTCTTTTTTGAATTTACCGATAAAGTCGATCAAGTCATTTTCTGCATGTTTACCGGTATTACTGTGTAAAAAGCGCTAATGTTGGGAAAACTGGATATTTTTGAGCTTTAGTCTGCTAATTTGACATTTTTATTGACGTTGCACTCAACTGCAAGTGGAGTGATGACAAGTCTTTTTCTTATCTTACGAGAAGACCATGCTTCTTAATTATTCACGAGAGCATGTGAGGCTTTCCAATGATAGACCTGCCAAGCTGTGAGACCCAGGAGTAGTTAAGCTTTTATTAATAGGGCTAGACTCTGGCTGCGGCTGGCCGGTTGGTTGGCCATCAGCTAACGGTACAACCAAGCTGTTTGTGTGTAGCAAGCATTTTTGTTGGAAGAGTTACAAGAATTAGAAAATGGTGAACTTCATCTCTTATCAATTCATTCTGAAACATTACCAGGCTGGACATAAGTGAAGCGAATGCAGAGAGAGCATGACAGATGCTCAACTTGCATGAGAGAAGTAGTGTGTGTCAGAGAAAGAGAGAGACCAAACGTTCTTCGCACTCTCTCTGTTTACGGTTCACTTTTGTCCAGTGCAATGCCTCATAATTTGTCTGTTTTTTTTTCCAGAGTACCAGCAGAGCTAATGGTTGGAATAGATGTGCAAGTGCAAGGGACCTGCTCCACCACTAACCACAGTGTCTGAATTTAGGCTCAGGGATTGAGGAGTATATAGGTTTGATTTTTAATCCGAATTGCTGTGTGAGCCAGCTGACAGTTACTCGCCCCCTGTTTTCTTGGTTGCGCCCACTTTCCTTTCTCGGGTCCACATCCATTTATGAGAACATTCTGAGGTAGAAAAGAATGAAAAAGGGGGGTTTCATTACCGTTTAAAGAGTTTGCTCTTTTTAATAGGCTATCTCTTTCTTAATGTATTAAAATTAGGAGATCTGGGAAAATGCTAACTTTAACATAATAGCATTGAAAATGCACGTTCCTCCCTGCCGTCCAAGGACATGCCTTCTAAAGTGATAAAGGTGGACCAAATAGATGACCATAGTCAACATTATACAGTACCACTAGATTATGTCATTCACCAGTTAAGACATTTTATAGTACTTTATAATCATGCAATTCCAAACTTCAAAACCTTTTTGGAAAAACTGTAATATGTCTAGCACATTATCAGTTCTTGAGCACGCTAAACTTGTTCTAATGTGCAATGCAATGATTGCTTGCAATGATTGTTGGTCTCTGCTGATGTTTCTATGGAGACACACATTTTTTCCAACATAAGGGCAGTGTTTGACACAGGCCAGCAGGGTGCAGGAATTATACTCATTACTACCAGTTTCCTCAAAGCTGGCATTGGGGTAAAGTTGTATTCTGTATGTAAAGTTGTATATTATAATGTTGTATGTTTTGTATTCGCACAGTCAGACTTTCTCCTTAATAATATAATTTCAGAAATGTATTGTTTGCAAGTTCTAAATAGGGAAATCATATTAGCAGCCAATGACTATAAAAATACAACATTGTTCACAGTCCAACAAATAGTGCTATCATTGTTTTGTAGGCATACTTAAATGTTATTTCAGACCGGGTATTTAAAATAATTTGGTAAACAATATAAGGACTGTTGCTACTGTTCAAACATGAATGAATATGCAAATATAAAATCAACTTTACCTCAGTAAAGCTGGCTAGGTGGAAAAGCGCTATTTACTTACATTTTGTTATTCAACTAAGTAAAAATCTGAAAAAAAATAGTTTTAAAACTAACCTGTCTTAAAGAAATACTTCAGCCATGGACTCATCCTTCAAACTGCAGATTTGAACTGCATATTTTCCTCCAGTGTGCTAGTGCAACTACAATATTGATTCAGGATTTAAAAAGAATTTTTGATTCTGCATTTTTGGCAGTAGCCCTTTCAAAAACAATCTTTCTTTTCAAGGATACAAGGCCACGTTGGTCTTTCAGAAAGAAGATCAGGTTGAGGTTGGTTGCCTGCTGTCACTCTCTCTGTCAGCAGCAGGTCACGCACAAATGACGTGTCTGTCTGCATGAACAGGGTGTGCAGATATACAATCCTACATTTACTTTAATCATTACTATTGGCATGTGAAG
The DNA here is from genome assembly GCA_903798035.1 of Danio albolineatus. Lineage (NCBI taxonomy): Eukaryota > Metazoa > Chordata > Actinopteri > Cypriniformes > Danionidae > Danio > Danio albolineatus. The sequence continues at coordinate 1,606,236 of CAIGQQ010004836.1, forward strand.
AGACTTTCAACCAGCACAACTAAAAAAAGAATTTTCTGAACACAACCTATTGCTTTTACAATGTTTTTTGTCTAGAAAGAAAATGCTTAATGTATGTTTTTTAATGTGTTGTATTCCTATTTCATCTGCTAGCCTGTATTTAACAAACTATACACTAAGTTTGAATGTCGAAAAAAAAGATGCTGTGATGCAGTTATCATCACAACCCTATCAATAACAACCAATTATGTGTTGTATTCCTATTTCATCTGCTAGCCTGTATTTACAAACTATACACCAAGTTTGAATACCGAAAAAAAGATGCTGTGATGCGATCATAACCCTATCAATAACAACCAATTAAACTAGAACCACAGGCTCATCTATGCAAAATGTAACAATAACATAACGCATTCTTTCACATTACTAATGTTAAAGCATGAGTTATGTTTCATTTTGCATTTTTGTTCTATTTAAAGATTCATATAGGCCTAAAATATCCTTTTTTTTACCCGACACTGACAATTAGTAAAAAGAAATCTTAATACATGACGTGTGATTGACATGTTCTTCAAAATTACTTAACTTCATATTACAAGCATTGTTTCTCAAAATCCAACATAAGATGGTATTTGAGCATAAAAGAAAAAGAAATATGGCAGACAACACCATTCATACTGTTACTGGCAACTTTTTTAATTTATTCTGAACACATTTACCTCAGGTTGAGGATCCTGACTGGAATGAATGAAATAACATGTGTTCATACTACAGTACTGTGTTCGTTTATTTTATATTGCATTTGCATGTCAAGCAATATTAGGCATGGGTGTAGTGTTTGGGATGAAATTGTCTGCGACAAAATGGAGTATACTATTTGTCAGATTCCATATCCACTCACTCATTTTTGTTCCCGCTTTGTTAATGTAGTTTGCTTATGTTATTGATGTTTCACCTTATTCTTTGTAAATATTTACTCTTGCAATACTTACATTGGTTACCTGAATTGTTTAAATTAAATTTATTATTTTTATGTATAATTGTTTTAAATTTCAATGTTTGGTGTCCTTTGACTGCTTTATTCTGTATTTTTTTGTAATAAATGTAAATGATATGTCAAGTGAATGATCACAAAGCATCTGAGAGTGATATCATTGTATTATTAGCAATACAGCTTTCACCCTGCAGATTATAAAGCTATAAGCCTTGTGTCCTGGTTTATTCTTGGAAAGAAATCTTTCTCTGCGTTGTCGCTCTGTCAGCTCAGGGCTGATGTGAAGAGAGAGCAGTCACTGTGTGAACGATCTGTTTGCTGTTCGCTTTGATTGTATATTTGGCTCATTTGCTGCTTGTCATTGCCATCTCATGAGAGAATTACTAATGTTTGGCAAACTGATCTCAGTTTAGGCCAGCTGACAGACACATTGTTGTATATGTTTTGTACAAGACATACAAAAGCTTAGATTGTGTGAATTACACAAAAGATGGGCCTTTCCTTTGTTGTGATTCTGCATGACCTCTCCAAGTTCTCACGATCCACAGTTCATTGTCTCAGCGTTGAGCATGAAGCTATGACTATGGTGTGTGTATGGGTTTGTGTATTCAGCCTGCTGTGTTAATTCATGAGCACTTGAAGGTCGCTCCACATGAGAGCTGCTCTGTCTGGGATTCAGAGCTCATGCTCAGTAGATTTTGGGGATGTGTGCTGGTTAAACCAGCCTCTGGCAGAGATTAGCCTACTGTAATGTAAGCCAGCTTAATGCAGGGAGCCTTGAGACGATAACCCCTGCCGCTTCAAATACAACAAGCATGTTCTGCCGCTTAATTCCCCAAAAATTCTATTTAATGTTTGATTGATAGTAGGGCTGCACAATATATCGTTTCAGCATCGATATTGCAATGTGAACAGACACATCGCAGGATCTGAAATGTGGAATCAGGATTATAGTCTAGTAAACACTATAGAGTCAAAGTTGAAAAAAACATCTGATTTATATTTACACTTTGTAGTAACTCCAAAAATGTTATCATTTGCATACAATTGTTTAGGCCTGTGACTGTGTAAGCATTCTAGACCAGTTTTAAGCATTCATGCGCATCAATTTATAATGTTTGTAACTTAAAGAAAGATAAAGTCTATTAAGTGTTATTTTACAGTTGATGATTTTATGTATGCACCTGAATTCTTCTAGACTCCCAGAAAACCATGAAGCATTGTTCAGTTTATTATGTTTCTTTGCTAATGTATTTATCAATGCTTGTAATTGGTTATTATATTTTAGTATAGGTTGGTATATTGGTCATCTGGAAATATGTATTGCAGAATAATAAAATATTGAGATGTATTTTTTTTCAATACTGTACAGCCCTGATTGAGAGGTGGGCCAATGGCCTGTGAGATTGAAAAATAAAATATTTTATACACTCAGTTACAAAGTGTGCTCCATCTAGTGATATTGTTTTGTGTATGTGTATCATTTTCCAATGATCCATTCCTACTTGAAGGGGCTGTTTGGTCACTTTATGTGTTTTTTCTGATCGTGGGCAGGTGTAAATGCCCTCGGAAATGGATTTAAGATGGATATACAGTAAGAACACTCAAGACTGCTCAGACCACTTCAGGAGGTGATTTCCAGACAAAACTGGGCAGGTCTAAATGCATTTGGTTGTTGAGTGATATATACATTATACATTATTACCGTATACAGGTAGGAAACAAAACCCTCCGAATGTGGTCCTTCACTGACTTGGTAGGTGCAGAGAGTAGTATCAAACAGCCGCGTGTTTTTGGACATACTTGTCGCAAAATGCGATGAAAATCCTACACGACGGTAGTAGTTTGATTACAGTGTTTACAGGTCTGTACTGCATTTCAAGATTGCACTAAAATCAGCATACTCCACATGTCTTAAACTGATTTCTGTTAAGTTCAATCATGACAGGTTAAGGTCAGGTTAAAAATCACTGTTTACATGGTAGGCTCTTAATCAGAGTATAATTGTATTAAAATCGGATTTTTGGTGTCCATGTAAACGAACTCAGTTTGAGATCAGTTTGTTTTATTTGCCTTTTTTTATTTTGTATTTAACTGCGAAATTAGGAAATTAAGCAGTTAAATTAATATCAGATGGCTGCATTAATAAAAGAGATATATGCACGCAAAGAGATATATGTGTATTTCTGTGAAAAGAGAGGATTAATAATAGATACAGTGAAAAAATCTGCTTCGTTGATTTACAAAGGCATATTGTTTTGTTTTTGTGAGAGTTAAACACAAATTAATGTAAACCCTTTACTGTTATGAATGATGTCTTACGTCTGTTTGACAAAATAGATGTTTTATTTATAGCCTATAATAAAAGTAATCGCAGAGCCTATCTTGTGTGCTTGTAATGTTTTACTGACTGCATGAAAATAATTTGAATGCCAACAAGATGTATAGCATGTGTTTCTGTAAATAATAATAATATTTTAAAACAATTTTGGGTATCTGATGCTTTAGTTGACGTAGCTTAGCACATATAGTGTGGAATTTGAAGAGATTTGAAAGGTGCATTCATGTGGCCAATATGGAACCGTTTTCAGAAATCAGATTGAAATCAGAAAAAATTGAATGACATACTGTAACAAAGTGTAAACAGGCCCAAGTGTCCAATTCTACTAGTGTCACTGTCCTACAAAATGTAGCTCCTTCCTGAACCTGAACCAGGTCATCAAGGCAATACTGGGCATACTGGAAATTTCCAGACAGATGTGGTAAAACAAGTTGGAGTTAAACTGCAGTTTGGAAACGACTGCACTATATAGTACATAGTAATGTCACTGAATTTGCTAATCTATAATGATGGAAGCATGAAACTTAAAGTTAGTATGTATATCTTCTAAATGTGAATTTTATCATTGTTTTGGACCATGTTATCTTAGATCAGGAGCTCCAACCCTTAGACACACCTGGGCCAGCTTTTTAATCATGCTTTTACTAGGTTTTCTAGAAACATCCTTGCAGGTGTGTTAAGGCAAGTTGGAGCTAAAATGTGGAGGACACCAGACCTCCAGGACCAAATTCCTGTCTTAGATGATCATAAACTAACATGCTGACAGAACCTCATTTTGATTTCATGTGAACAGGGAGTCTGCACGATACTACAAACAAACACATTAAGCGATATTGTTGTTGAGCATTGCTATAACGTTGCTATAGATGTTTTGATGTAATTTATTTGATGGATGATAATAAAATAAACAGGTAAAAGACATTTTTTCAGATGAAATTCATTCACATTCAGACTTAAAAACTGTCAAGGGATTTAAAACACTATGAATGAGTGACAACCTCGGCAGATATTTTGACTTTGATTGGCTGTTGTCATCTTCCTCTCTTGTCTTGACTTCCATCATAATTATTTTCTGCGTCCCAATTCACATACTTATACTACGCCCTAAAAGTATGTACTTTTTTTTTTGCAAAGGAAAAGTATATACAATTGAGTGTGTAACAGAAGAGTATATGCAAGGTTTGGGAAATACTACTACTACTACTACTACTACTACCTCGTTAACAGATCGTTATGTTGCTTAGGTACACTGTAAAAAAATGTCCGTAATTTTAACAGTACAAGTCTGTATAATCTACGGTGAAAATCTGTAGAATGATTAACAGCTCATTTCTGTACAAAATACGGAAAATAACTGTAAAAGATCAAACCTTTGTTTTCGAGAAAGTAGGCAGAGTGTCTGAAATCTCACCATACGCCCTCATTCACTAGTCTCTAAATTAGTCAATTAGTTTAGTCCACTATAGAAGGTGAATGACCACAAATGACTGAATTTAGACACTGATGAACAGCTGCTGTTAACAAGCACAATCACTGAAGGAATAAGAAATTGAAGGAAGAAATAAAACTACACACACAGCCTCACACCAAACCAACTGAATTAAATTAGAGGATTAAACAACTCCATTAAATAACAGCATTGCCAGCTTCACTGATTACAGTTTGACTTCATTTCTGTCATATCTGCAAGAATATTTGATAATTAACAGAGGTTTATGTTTTTTTATTGAGAATCTTTCATTTGACCTCACCATTGAGGAGATCAGAAACTGCTTTAGTTGGGCTCTTGAACCATTACAATTGTATCTTAATGTTTCTGAAATTCATCAGTTATAGCAAAAAAAAAATCATGAGAAAAAAAATATACTAAATGTTATTAATTGTTACAGATGTAGTGCCAAGTTTTTTGTAAGTTAGTTCTTTAAAATATTGAAAAATATATTATCGTTGTTTGCGATACTGCAGCTTTATATGGAGTGTCAACAAACAATTAGAAAGGAAATAATAGAAATTAATTATCAGAGTGTCATGCACAAAACTTTGAAAACCCCTGCAGCATGTTAAGACACACAGGGATCAAGAATCAGGATATGAGCCTCAACCATGGTTGCTAAAAAGAAAAATCTGCATGATTCATTCATGCCGCAATGCATGCTGGGTGCCAGCATAGTGCAAAACTCCCAGAATGCATTGCAGCATGAATAAATTATGCAGCTTTATGTTCTTAAAATTACTTTCTTTGCCTTTATTTTGTTTTAGAGGTGTTATATTTCAGTACATTGTTTTGTATTGTTCTGGGTTGTTTTTTATTTTTATTTTTGTTTGTCACCATTATTGAGATTGAAAGACTAATTGTTGATGTCTGTGTGTTTTTGAGTTCTGCCATAGTTCAAAGTTTCTCATTGTGAGTGGTGTATTTAGATCTGTTAAACAGTCATTGATTTCTGAAACTTCAGTGGTTTCATTAATGTATGTTATTAATTTCTCACACACAACTAACACTGAACAAGTTAACAAGCAGGCGAGAGTGGATTTGTTGTCATAGTTAATCTTATTAGACTTATTCTTATATTTTTTTCTGGCTTTTCATGCTTTAAAATAGTGTAATTAACACAATTAATTATAGCAACCAGTTACAAACTAATGTTAAAATAAGAAGTTGAAGAGCCCAACTAAAGCAGACACTGACCTCCGTCATGGTGATTTCAAATCAACAACAAAAATTTAATTAAGAACTTTTGTTTACGACAGAAAAAGTCAAATGTCAGTAATAAGTGAAGCTCCTGATGTTTGTGATGTTGTTAAATGATCTCTGCTGAGATCTTGAAAAATAATTGTTTTATTGTGTGATTTGTTTTATTTTTATTAATTATTATTTTTATTTAGAGTTTAGTTTTCAGTTGATTTCATCTTTGGTTTTGGCTGTGATTTGTGTTATTTTGTCTTGTTTTTCTTTCCTTCAGTGATTTTGCTTATTAACAGCTGTTCATCAAAAATTCTCAATCCTCCTTTAATTAGACACTCAATTATCTCATTAACGTCATCACTGCCTGAGTGTTCAACCCTCTGTAGTGAGGACTCTAGGGAGGATTTTGCTCTGGGATTTGAGGGGTTAAATGTGTTCGATGAAAAATGCACAATGTGGAATGTATTTTTCACGGAAATATTCTGTAAATTGAATTTACAACTGTAAAATGTTAAAAACAGTAGATTACTGGCAACCATAGCTGCCAGTATTTTTCTGTAAAATCAAGAAAAAAAAACTGCAAAGTACTGTAAAACATTTTTGTGTCACCATTGTGGAGGATAGTAGCGTCTGTGTACAAGTCCAAGATGAACTCAGAGTATCTGATGTTATGCTGCATCTTCTTTTGCTTAAATGTAACTGTGGAGTTACTAATGTAGTAAAAATCTGTTTGCTAATTGCAGTCACACATGAATACATTAATGAATTTAATGACTTTTTTTGCACTAAGCTACGTTTTTTGTGAACTGAACACTGCATCAGTTCATGAAATGTGGTTATTTTCTGTGAATTTAAACAGTTCTATAAAACTTCCGTATTTTTTACGGAAAAATCCTGGCAACTACAGCTGCCTGGAATTTTCCGTAAATTTTACGGATTTTTTTAACAGTGTACGTCACCTGTCAATCATCTAGACACATCCATATTTATTTCATATTTAATTACCTACCTTATTGGAGCAGCAGCAGTTTAATCTGCCATTTGCGAGTCATTCATGCAGGGAAATCTCCTCAGCTCTATGGGTAATTATGCATTCAGAAGTTACAGTATGTATCTTGATATAAGTTCACATTGTTGTTGCAAATGAAATATAACACGGAAAACACAGTTTAAATATGTTCCAGTTGGCTAGATATTAATTAACAGTCATTCTAAAAACTTTACCAAAGCCTCTCTTGACAGTTGGTCTCGTGTGTCCACCATGTTTGTAGTTTGTTTGCACTTTTTACCCATTTGTAGTTCTAATCAAATTCACGTCCAACGTGCAATGTATTGTGGGCAATATTAGTGGTTTTACAGTTAAAAGGTGCTTCAACGTTTGAAATGTTTACTGGAAATAGTAAACCATCCGGGAACCTTTGGTATACTCTTTTTAACATACTTTGGTTTGTTAATACTATTTAGGATGGATAATATGCCAATTGGGACACCGCAATTGGTTTTCAGCACTGGTTCAACTTTAGGCTGCTCCAGCCAATAGTAGTGGTGGGCAAAGAGAGGCTTCATGAAACACTGAAACATTATTACAGACATTTAACTGACACTTAACTGACTATAAGAAACTTTGCAAGTACAGTACTGTACATGTCAATTTACACCAACCTTAACCCTAACTCCAACCTGACAGTCTACTTATATTCTGATAAGAATTAGTTGCAATGTAACTTAAATTCAGCAAACGGACCATCAAAATAAAGTGTAACCCAGCTTCGGCAAAGAAACAGTTAAGCAAACTGAGGTATTAAACCCCACGTTGTAGAGTAGAAATTTCAAATGATTTAGTGATGGGGTGAGTTCCTGGCTAGCATGCAGAGATGATGGGTTTGAATCCAGGGAGATGCAGATATATATGTTAGTTTTTAAAAGCTCTGTTCTTGTAACATGTTTTGTTTTAACATTGGTCTGACATCCGAATGAGCACTTTGTGAATAAATATGGTTTGTTTTGGTCATAAAACAGTACCATTATTAAAATGCATCAAGTCACAATATCAGAATATTTGTACAAGTCGGTATTTGAACCTGGGCCATTTGCATCACAGTATCATTGAGCACATGTACGGTCCACTAGGCTACATGAGAGGGTTTTTTCTGACCCTGTTAGTCACTTCTGAGATGATCGATGCTTTGAATCACTTTAGTCACATGACCTGATGTTTCGCATCACTTTAGTCATGTGACAGTGACTAGGCAGTGAAACACTTGCACTTTGGGATCTTGACACTGATTCAAAACTTAAATTTTATGCCAGCCATCCCTTTAGCCAATAGCAGAACAGCAACTGATAAATACAAAGATAGTAAGGCCCTATCTGATTGATCAAATTTAGATAAACAACCAATGCATAAATATAATAAGTGTAATTTATGACACAAGGTACCATTATTATGATAGCAATAATTTTGTGCAGCCCTTCTTTAAGGTGCATTTTAAAAAAATTGGGAATCATGGATGCTTTCAGTTTAACGAGAGTGAAATAAAACTGTACCTGAAAATGTTTTATTTTGCAGCATTTTGGGTTGAGAACTAAAACAACTTTTAATAATACTCTTTAATCATACTTGTTACAATTAGCCACTAATTTGACATTTTCCTGAGAGGTTGGGTGGACATTAACTGATGAGATGTTGTTGATGTGAGCATTGACTTGTACGTAAATTCAACTGAATCACCAACTGTTCTATAGGCTGAGGACTTGAATGTCATCTACAGTATTCATTATTTGAAGTTACACATGATATGTGTCAGGTGATTTGTGCATGCTGTGATTTTAGCTTGTGGAAAGGTCATCTCTCTTCACCTGGAGCTCCAGAGGGAGTAATTACAGGCTGATGTGACCACCTACGTCTCTCTCTCTTTCTCTCTCTCTCTCTCTCTCTCTCTCTCTCTCTCCAAACACATGCTCAGATAAGACACAGGAGTCCTTTTCCTTGTTTATCGATTTTTATTCTAACATTTGTTTAAATCATACCAGTAACTTCTCTGCTCTGCAGTGGTCCTGTCTCTCTGAAGTCCTGAATATGTGAAGCTTTTTGATAACACTTGCATCAAACCTGTGTGGATTTCAATTAGTGAAACTGTTTCATTAACATTAATGTATGGCTGTCCACATGATATTTCACAAACAAGACATAGTCAGTTTGCTTTAAACCTGAGAAAGACAACAGCATGTGTATGCATCCGGCATATGAACATGTCTTAGAGCAGTATTCCGCCACCCATTATCAGCTGGTGTTGTTTAGAAAGAGAGGGAACATGGGAAAGGCCTGTCTGAAGTTGGACAATTTGAGACTGTTGAACAAGCGTGAGAAAAGATGTCTGGGTGTCTACTGCAAGACCTATTCATAGATGGTTCCAGTTGCAGATGAAATGTGTTCACTGATTATCTGATGTATTTTCACACAGAAACGGCCAGCACTTTTTCTACTTTTGAAAATATACCATAATGCATGCTTTTATCAGACTGCCCAGGAACAAAGGCATTTGCCACTGTGCAGGTAAAGATTATTTTATGTCTGTAAATTGTCAAATGGATAACTTTTAGATTATGTTCCAGATTCTCTTTGCCCTCTTTACTACATTTGTGTTTTTTATTCAACCGATTTATGCTAACTGCAAAAATTCATGTGACATGTCAGTTACTTTTGTTGTGCTAATATTTAATTTTCTAGTAGCTTTGAAAACATACAAAGTAGAAAGGGCAATACTTCATGCAAAATCAGAATACAGTCAGGCACATGCAAATAGTCAGGCCTACTGTAGCATTAATTTAGTTGTTCAATTAAAACAAGATGAAAAAGATTTTGGCATCATTCAGGAACAACAGCTGAGCATTCCGCCTCATACTTATCAGAAACGTCATGGTTACTTCCGTAACCCACGTTCCCCGAATGGGGAACGGAGACGTGTGTCTGAATCTCAGACAATGGGAGTTGCTAGACGACCAATCGTTCTGAAGATCAAGAAAACGGGCCAATGAAATGCCAATTGCATTGGCGGAGCTTCGCTCCACAGCTGAACCTGATGAGCTCGTTAGGGCTATATCAGTCAGCTGCGGAGGAGCTCCTTCAGAATTGCCTGCTGAAGAGCCGATCACTCAGCTCCCAGCTGGAGACTCAGGTGCTGTGGCAGAGGAGACACACGTCTCCGTTCCCCATTCGGGGAACGTGGGTTACGGAAGTAACCATGACGTTCCCCTTCATATGGGAACTTCGACGTGTGTCTGAATCTCAGACAATGGGAGACTGTATGGAAAACGCCACAGCAGCTAAGCCCGTCACGCTCCTGATGTGCAGATTGCCAAGCATAGCGTGAGCGCACTGACATCACCAAAAGCGCAACCTTCCAACGTCCCTAGGCCCTTAATTACCATTAACATGGGAATAATAATTTATTATCGGGAGTCGTAAATTGCCTTCACCTAGCTAATATAGACTAGGAATTTTTTCAATACGACAGTACGTTGGGAAAGCGTCAGTCCCCGAAGGGGGAGGACGCTGCGGAGGTCATCTGCTACCCAATAAGGGGGGAGCTTGATGACAGTAAAACATATGGACTAACCCTGATTAGGGGGAGTACTACATACGATAGGCTGGTTAGCTGTTAGGGAAGACACAGGACCACCTGGAAAGGGGGAACACACTGTGGTAGAATGCATATGGCCTCACCAAAACAGGGGATTGCTCATAGCTGGCACCAAACCTCAGTATGCGGGTTGACCACAAGGGGGCATACCAGAACAACACACTGAGCCATGCACTTGACTCCTCCGCTGAGTCAGGTGCTGGGGGCCTCGGAGGAATTCTCTAGGGTTCGCCTGAAAAGGGAAACTTACTAGTAGAATAATGAAAGCGCACGTATCTCCGGGTTAGGGAGCCTGGCGCAGCAAGCGTTTGTTGACACTGAGTCTAATTTTCTCCAGATTGATCGGGGTTACCCAATAATCTGGAGAAAACCGGCTCCACTCGAAGGTTATAAAACCTCGCGAATGTATTAGGTGTCGCCCAGCCCGCAGCTCTGCAGATATCTGTGAGAGAGGCGCCGCGTGCTAACGCCCAGGAAGAAGCGACACTTCTAGTAGAGTGCGCTCTCACATTTAGGGGGCGCGGCTCGCCTTGGCATTCATAAGCCAGCGCGATGGCATCAACTAACCAGTGGGCCAACCTCTGTTTTGATACGGCACTTCCCTTCTGCCGACCACCATAACAGATAAAGAGCTGTTCACAGGATCTTATGTTTTGCGTTCGTTCCACGTAAAGGCGCAAGGCGCGTACGGGACAAAGCAGTGAAAGGGCTGAGCCTGCCTCCTCCGAGGGCAGCGCTTGCAGGTTCACCACCTGATCTCTAAATGGGGTGGTAGGAACCTTGGGCACATAGCCGGGCCGGGGTCTCAGGATAACGTGAGAGTAGGCCGGCCCGAATTCAAGGCACGATTCGCCGACCGAAAATGCCTCCAGATCCCCGACTCTCTTAAATGATGCCAATGCGGTCAGCAGAGCTGTCTTTATAGACAGAAATCTAAGTGATACTGACTCGAGTGGCTCGAACGGGTCCCTCTGCATACCTGCCAGGACTACAGAGAGATCCCAAGAGGGCACGAGAGGGGGGCGGGGTGGATTTAAACGCCGCGCACCTCTGAGGAACCGGATGATTAGATTATGCTTCCCGAGCGTGTTGCCATCCACCGCGTCATGATGAGTGGAGATGGCAGCCACGTAAACCTTCAGTGTGGAGGGCGACAGCCTACTCTCCAACTTCTCCTGAAGGAAGGATAACACAACGCTAATCTGGCACGTTCGGGGTTCTTCTCTGCGAGAAGCGCACCACTCAGCGAATAGACTCCACTTCAGGGCGTAGGCATGCCTCGTAGAGGGTGCTCTAGCCTGAGTGATGGTGTTAACCACCGAGGGAGGTAAATCACCTAAGTCTTCCGAGCTCCGTCTATGTACCACACGTGGAGGTTCCATAGATCTGGGCGCGGGTGCCAGATGGTGCCCCGTCCCTGAGAGAGGAGGTCCTCCCTCAGAGGAATGCGCCAGGGAGGGGCCGTCGCGAGGAGTGAGAGCTCGGAAATCCAGGTCCGGTTGGGCCAGAGAGGCGCAACGAACAAGACCTGCTCCTCGTCCTCCCTGACTTTGCACAGTGTCTGCGCGATTAGGCTCACTGGGGGAAACGCATACTTGCGCATGCCCGATGGCCAGCTGTGGGCCAGTGCATCCGTGCTGAGGGGGGCCTCGGTCAGGGAATAAAACAGCTGGCAATGAGCGTTCTCGGGGGAAGCAAACAGATCTATCTGGGCTTCCCCGAAGCGCGCCCATATCAACTGGATCGCATCGGGGTGGAGTCTCCATTCTCCTCGGTGCACTGGCTGCCGTGAGAGCGCATCGGCTGCACGGTTGAGCTCGCCCGGAATGTGAATGGCTCGCAGCGATTTCAGCCGCGTATGACTCCAAAGGAGCAGACGGCGAGCGAGCTGAGACATGCGGCGGGAGCGTATACCCCCCATACGGTTGATGTACGCTACCGTCGCCATGCTGTCCGTCCTGACCAGCACGTGTTTCTGCTCCAGCACCGGTAAAAAGCGGCGGATAGCTAGAAACACTGCCAACAGCTCCAGGCAGTTGATATGCCAATGCAGGCGGGGTCCGGACCACGAACCCGCAGCTGCATGCTCGTTGCACACAGCCCCCCAGCCCGTGCTGGAGGCATCCGTCGATACGACAACATGCCTGGATATTAGCCCTAGGGGCACACCGGTCCGTAGAAAAGCTAAATCCATCCAGGGACTGAGGGTGCGGCGACACAGCGGAGTGACGTGCACCCGGTGCGTGCCCGCGCGCCATGCCCGTCTGGGGATTCGATCGTGAAGCCAACGCTGAAGTGGTCTCATATGGAGCAACCCGAGCGGCGTGACAGCGGCAGCGGATGCCATATGCCCCAGGAGCCTCTGAAAAGATTTCAGTGGAACCACTATATTCCTGTCGAGCTCTTTCAGACAAGAGAGCATTGACCTGGCGCGCTCCTCTGAGAGGCGCGCTACCATAGCGATCGAATCCAGCTCCAGCCCGAGGTAAGAGATCCTCTGCGCGGGGCAAAGTTTGCTCTTCTCTCGGTTGACCCGAAACCCCAACTGGTCGAGGTGCCGAAGCACTTTGTCCCTGTGCATAATCAATTGATCCCGAGACGAGGCTAAAATAAGCCAATCGTCGAGATAATTGAGGATGCGAATGCCCGAGAGCCGGAGCGGCATGAGGGCACCCTCCGCGAGTTTGGTGAAAACCCGCGGAGACAGAGAGAGCCCGAAGGGGAGGACTTTGTACTGCCATGCTCGTCCCTCGAACGCAAACCGGAGGAATGGGCGGTGGCGTGGAAGGATGGAGACATGAAAATACGCGTCCTTCAGGTCTATAGCTGCAAACCAATCCCGAGGACGGACGCTGCAAAGCAAGCGTTTCTGCGTGAGCATCCTGAACGGCATCTTGTGCAGATGGCGATTCAGTCTGCGCAGATCTAGGATTGGTCTTAACCCCCCGCTCTTTTTGGGCACGATGAAGTACGGGCTGTAAAACCCGGACCTCATCTCGGTTGGAGGGACCCGCTCGATTGCACCCTTCGCCAGGAGGGCAGCAATCTCCTCTCGCAAAACAGGGGCGCTCTCGGGAGTGACCCGTGTAGAGTGAATGCCCGTGAATTTGGGAGGGCGAACGGCGAATTGAATCGCATAACCGAGTCTGACCGTCCGTATGAGCCACCGCGACGCGCCGGGCAGCGCTAACCAAGCTGGCAGGGCGCGCGCTAATGGCACCATCGGAGTGATCGTAGACGTGCCAGCGGAGGGGCAGCTCGGGAAGGGAGTGCTCGCCCCGAGAAGCTGCGCGTCCCGAGGAAGAGCTGAAAATAAGAGAATGTCTCTTACCTTCCTCCCTGGATCCCGCGGTGAGACCGGAGTGAGAGAAAGGAGTCCGTTCTGCTGCACTCTGATGGTCTGTGGCGAATGGGCCCGGCCCTGCGAGCTGGAAGGCGGAGCGTCCCAGACTGACAGTGCTCGGGTTTGCGCATCCGGAGAGAGAGGAAACTGCTCTTTTATTGAAAATTTGGTCGCCGCCAGCCCGGAGGCCGGCAGCGGAGTTTTCAAAGTCGATGTTACTGACTGTAGATGTTGTAGTCCTCGGCCCCCCACCGAGGAAAGAGCAGGTCCCCTCTTCTCCGGATGGCCCGTCTCAGGGACGCTTCGCGGTCCGTTTACCGGACTTAACGGCGCCCTGGGGCGGAGGCGTCACAGTCCCGCGAGTCGCTCGGCGTTGCCGCTTGGCCGGTGGAGCGGGCAGCGGAAGCGGAGCGGATGTTGAAGCCGCGGGTGGACGCCCTCGGCGAGGAACAGCCGCAGCGGATGGGGCAGCAGGAGGAGCAGTTTTCCGAGCCCGCTGATGGATGATCTCGCCCACCGCTTTGGACTGCTCTTTCACCGCGGAGAATTCCTGGGTGAATTCCCCCACGGTGTCGCCGAACAGGCCTGCCTGGGAAATGGGAGCGTTAAGAAAGCGAGCCTTGTCAACGTCTCTCATCTCGGCCAGGTTCAGCCAGAGGTGGCGCTCCTGGACCACTAATGTGGCCATCGTCTTACCCAGGGCACGAGCAGCCGATTTGGTGGTCATGAGAGCATAATCGGTTGCCGTGCGGAGCTCATGCATCAATCCTGGGGAAGAACCACTCTCCTGCATCTCGGCCAGCTTCTCGGCTTGGTAGCGTTGATAGGTGGCCATAGCATGCAGAGCGGACGCGGCCTGGCCCGCAGCAGTGTAGGCTCTGGCCGTGAGAGACTCAGATAACCTGCACGCTTTGGAGGGGATTTTGGGTGGACCTCTCCAGGCAGAGGGGCCTTGCGGGCAAAGATTGACCGCAATAGCGCGCTCTATCTGGGGAATCGCCTCATATCCCCGGGCCGCTCCGCCGTCAAGAGTGGTGAGAGCGGGAGCGCACGAGGACCGGGCAGAGAAAGGTGCCCTCCAAGCCTGCGTGAGCTCACTGTGTATTTCCGGGAAGAAGGGGACGGGGGGTCTGGAAGGTCTCGCCTTCTTTCTCCCCACGTAGCACCCATCTAAGCGGTTCGGCCGCGGTTCTGGGGGACAAGCCATCTCCAGTCCTACGGCCGAAGCAGCCCGGAATAACACGGCCAACATGTCCGATTCTAAATCCGAGACCGCGCTGACAACCCCGGAGGGTGGCAGGGGGTCTGGATCATCATCGGAGCATGTCAACCCGCCCTCCGATGCAGTGATGGACATCACGTCTCCGGTGTCATCTAATGAGAGCGCGGCCAGCCCGGAGGATGGACCAGCGCCCTCACTCGAAGCAGAAACAGAGCGCACTGAAGAGGAGCGAGGGGTCCGCGGGCCCGGAGGCGACGGATTAGCCCCCACTGTAACCCTCAGGCCTGCCCGTGTGCTAACCGCTTGGCGGGGAGCAGCAGGGGTGACTCGCCCTAATGCAAGGGCTCGCCGCGACCTCAGTTGCGCAACAGTCAAGCCATCGCAGTGCGGGCAAGAACTGTCCGCGAGCACCGCATCAACATGCTGGACCCCCAGACATGTGACACAATACTCGTGCCTGTCATCCGGAGCGAGGAAACCACCACATCCAGAAACGCACGGTCGGAACGACATCTTTAAAAAGACGCGCTACACAACCGTGTGCTCTCTTAGGGAATTCTGCTCTTTTAAAAAACTGCTCTTTTATGTCACCAGCGAAACGCAGAGGGGACAGGAAACCCAGCTCAACCACCGCTCTAGCGTCTTCTCCCGCACTGGTGAAGGTAAGGCTTTCTTCTAATTTTGAAGTCAGCTTAGCAGAAGGGTTCTTCAGTCTCGATCGGGTCTGAAGCAACAATTCTGAAGGAGCTCCTCCGCAGCTGACTGATATAGCCCTAACGAGCTCATCAGGTTCAGCTGTGGAGCGAAGCTCCGCCAATGCAATTGGCATTTCATTGGCCCGTTTTCTTGATCTTCAGAACGATTGGTCGTCTAGCAACTCCCATTGTCTGAGATTCAGACACACGTCGAAGTTCCCATATGAAGGGGAACTGCAGGGTTCATTCTTCGTACCTTAAGCTTAAAACATAGAATATAATTTGACTGATCTCTGATGTTTTAATCAGACCTTTGGCTAATTTGGTTCTTCAAATAAATTTGCAAAACAGATTATAATTTTTGATATCACTGCGTGTGCTTGTGTTTATTGTAAAGGATTCAATAGATTTTCGAAATCAGGATTGGCTGGTGGAAAGACAGTAGCATAATGACAATATCTAATTCAAATTGAGCTATCAGTCATGTGAGCAAAATGACATCAAGGGGCTGTTTACACCTGGTCACATCGGGTACAAGTGAAACCATATGTTAACCATTTTAGATCACATTGCCAGTTTTGTGGTGTACAATTCATCTATGCATGTCATTGATAATAATAAAAAAAATGTACAGTGTATTTGGAAAGAATTTGTAATTTTAGATACAGTGAGGAGATTTTGTCAGGGCACATTTTACAAAATAATAATAATAAATAATAAACCAGTCACAAGAATCATGAAATACAGTAGAGCAATGACACTGAATAAATAAAATATACAGTGCTTTTTGATTTTCTGGAGGTATAGCAGTATTTAGACATATAAATTTAATAATCCAATGTGAAATATCACTGTATATGTATTTCTTATGTCTGAATACTTTAAACTGACTTAAATGATAAAAACACCCATAAATGATGGTTTTGGGTAACTTTATGTTTAGTGTCTTCAAATGTGGCTCCTTCTGAATGTTATTATGAAATGTTACCTAATTTAAATTATTCATGATTAGTCAGCCTGATGACTGAGTGAAGTGATGGGGCACAATTTCAAAATCATATAGCACAGGACAGATACATAAATGCGTTCATCACTCACATACACACATGCATGCACACACACCCTAAGGCTGGAGTGCTGTTAACTGGTGAGTGAAAAAGTCCTGGGAGAGGCTTTCACATAGCACAAATTGAACTGCCACTGTCAGCTAAGGACAGATATGATGGAGCCTTTGGCCTAGATACTGGCAGAAGCTGGATAAATGTGTGTGAGCGTGTGTAATGGTTAGCAGTATACTGTTTTTATAATGTGAAACATGAGAAAAAATATTTTCAAGTGTTTTTTGCTTGCAAATATTTTTTAGGATTTGTTTCATTTGTAAAGTCATTGTCTTTGTATTGGTTTCACTTTATTTGAAAACTAAAAACAAAACAATAACATTTCAGAATTCCCCCTGATATAGCATCATTTTGTAGACGAACCTGGAATTTTTTAATCACAACCTACTGATCAGAAAGATTAATTGCATTTTTTAACAACCACATACTGAAAGGCAGTTTTACTTACAATCTTTTTAATACAGAATAGCATCTTCTTAAGCTTATCTAAAATGGAAGTATCCGACACCTTCTTATGCGTTGAAGTGGATGGAGAAACAAATACTTCTCTCACACAGTACACGATCCCCTGTTCAGTTCTCTTCAGTGGCATTTAAATGTTTGAACAGTCAGATATACAGATATACAGGTGCATCTGTACACATGTAATCATTTGATAATATATGTAGAAGGTAATATGTTAGTGGCAGACTCAAATGGGGAACAGTACAATGCATTATTTTGGATGTTTGAGTAAGTTGCTTTTTAGGCTATATGTCAGTCATTTAACCCATGCATGCATTCATTCATACATAAACATACACTATACATGCCTACACTGATTATGGCTCAAATATATTAAAAGTAATCTTGTCCTGTGAAAAACGGTTAATCTTTTCAGTTAGTGTCTATATGTTCAGACGGTTCGCTCAAGATGTTTTAATGCAAAATGACATCCAGTGGACTTCATTTAAGGGACAGTCTCTCAGATCAGACAAATCATCAAGGCTTCAGTAAAGATGGCTTTTAATTACCTTCCACTTAATGGCAATAAGTACACAAAAGTGAAAATGAAAATAGCACTTGTGCAATTTTCAACTTAAATGTCTTAAGACTACGTCAATCTTAAGTTGTACCTTACATTATTATTAATGTGTTTCCCATTGCTTCCTTACAATAAAGTCACACAATAATACAATAATTGCAATACATAATAAGTTTATAATAATAAGTCTGCTTTTGTAAGGTTGACCTGGACCACTCTTATATACATAACTGCTTTTTTAAATCCAAGTCTATGAGTAACTCTTTAAGTTGTATATACACCAAGTGTTTAATTAGGCTATATTAAAGGGATGTCCTGCAAAGATTAAACATTATTTAAAGGATTTTTTAATTGAAGTTTGGTGACAGCAGATCCTTTGGACAGAGATCCTTAGCTCTGAAATTTAGCTTCTTACGGCTCCTCTCTTTGTTTTTTCCAGTATATGCCATTTTTAAAGCAGTATCATGACCTACAAAATGCTAAATATTTCATCACAAGAATTTCAGCTACATTTAATTCATATGATATTAAAATCCTGCTGAAAATCAAAATCGAAAGTAAATTTAAGACATGGTTCATATTTAAATGCGAATTAAATACTCTACTCTGCATATTAATAGCATCTCCCTAAGTAAAAAAATACATATATACAGTATATATATATATATATATATATATAAAATTTCAATAAATTTCAAACATTTCAGCACCACCTGCAGGAACAACACCTCGCAATGGTAAACCTAAAGCAAGCTCCTTAAGTTATATTTTGAGGAACACACAAAGACATAGTATATATCTTCATAGGTTACTAAGAGACAAGGTTATCTCAAAGCACAGCCCAATTGTACAGAACGCAATTTTCATTTAACTGTTAAATGAAAATTCACGAAAAGAAATGTAAGTCAGACAGATTTATTGCCTTAATCCAACTTGGCAACACTTACAATGATGTTCATTCATTCATTCATTCATTTTCCTTCAGCTTAGACCTATATTTATCAGGGGTCACCACACTGGAATAAAACTCCAACTATTTCTCTATATGTTTTACACAGCGGATGCCATTCTGGCCGCAACCCAGTACTGGGAAACACCCGTACACTCTCACATTTACATACACATACACACTCATACAATACCTATAAACAATTTAGTTTATTCAATTCACCTATATTGCATGTTTTTGGATTGTGGTGGAAACTGGAGCACCTGGACGAAGCCCACATTAACACATGGGAGAACATGCAAACTCCACACAGAAATGCCAACTGACCCAGCCACAGCCACATTGTTCATTTACATTTGAAACACATCATATTATCTGGTTACAACGTATGCTTACATAATTATTTTGCAATTGTATTGTTAATGAAAATGTGTGATAAAATACAGGGGAAATAGTTACATCTGAGGTTAAAGATGTGGAAAATGTATAGCTACAGTATGAGTGATACTATTGTGCAAACAGTAAACCTTTCAAAGTGAACTGTATTCAGAGCATGGACTGTGTTGAGCTAAAGCAAAAAATAATCTTTAAAACAAACATCCCTAATTATTACTCTCCTGTATTTTTGTGTTACAGAAACAAATTGTGCAGTTTGTTAAGAAGCAGTAAGCTTTTAGATATTGTTTTGTTTTCAGACATTCACATGGCACATGATAAATTCCATATTCTGACCCAGTCCATGCGGGAGCTAACTCTACAGTAACTTGGGGATGGATGTGTTTGACTGGGGTTGGCAAATAACAACCTAGCATTTGCCTAAATTATCAACTGAAATGAGTATAGATTATTAACTAATATTAACTCTATATATATTACACACAGGGGTTGGACAATGAAACTGAAACACTGGCCAATTTAATGTTGGAGGTTTGTTGGCTAAATTTGACCAGCCTGCTGGCCAATCTTCATTAAGAGCAGAGTGTAAAGGTTTTTTATGCAGAGTAATAGCACAGTTTTCCTTTTTTATTGCAATGAATACACCATTATGGGTGACAAAGAGGACAAATTGTTGGTGCGTCTGTGACCAAGACAGCAAGTTTTGTGATGTATCAAGAGCCATGGTATCCAGAATAATTGCAGCATACCACCAAGAAGAATAACCACATCCAGCATGAGTAACTGTGGACACAAGAGGAAGCTGTCTGAAAGGGATGCCTGGGTGCTAACCCAGACTGTATCCAAAAAACATAAAACCACAGGCGCCCAACTCACAGCAGAATTAAATGTGCACCTCAACTCTCCTGTTTCCACCAAAAATAGGACATTAAAGTAGACACTTTACTTGGATACAATACGCTTCCCATGCATATAAAATCCCTTTTGTAAATATATTACAACATGGACATCAAAATGGGACATCATACATACATGTAACATTTCTCTGTGTTTCCGTGTCTGTAGTGAGATATTTGGAGGTGTCTGACTCTTCAGTGACTTCTATCTGGAGCTGAGCTTTTTTTTCCTGGATCCCCAGTGACTTGATCCTGAGCTCCAACCCTGATTATTAGGAACAACCTGGAGACCCCCAACTCATCTACCTCGACATCTCTCTTTTCCCTGCTGCTGCCTCTGCTTGACCCAAACAAGATAGATGACCCTAGGAGGTGAGCACCTGTATCATTTTCTCAGACATCTTCAAGACGAAGATGTTGAGATAAGAAAACTTTGGTTATTTATAGAGAGTTAGGAATCATACGATTGGATAATCAGTCATTAGCTGAAGCTGTAACAGCTGGGAACAATCATAAGCACGTGATCCTCTCGAAATTTGTTTATGAATAAACTTCACATAATAAAACCTAAGCCAACAAACCATCTTAACATTATTCATTCATTAATTTCCCTTCGGCTTAGTCCCTTTATTCATCAGGGGTCACCACAGCGGAATGAACCGCCAACTATTCCAGCATACATTTTACACAACGAATGCCCTTCCAGCTGCAACCCAGTACTTGGAAACACCTTCATTCACACATATTACGGCTAATTTATCTTATTCAATTCACCTATAGCGCATATCTTTGGACTGTGGCCAATCTTAACATTAGTTAAAGGGCTTATAAAAGTGTCCCAACCTATCATGAAATCGTTTAGAGTAAAGTACATTCAGCATCTGCATTTTTTTCATAGTTTATGACCTTGTGATTAAAATGTCTTGTAACATACATTTGGTGATATCCATTATTCTATTCACACACGCATTTGTCAACTCATCACATCTACTGCTATTGCTTTCTGTAGTAATATGTTTTTGTTCTGTCTTTTCAAACTGTAAAACCAACAACTCAGTTAAGTTCTGACATCTTGTGGACAAACTGAGTTGTGCAAAAAAAGATTCAGCACACATTTGTGGGTGGTTCAAACGTGCATGCTCTGTTAGAAAAAAAGAAAAACAACAAAAAAACAAAACTGAGCATTAATTCAAATAATTCCAAACTATAGTTCTGATTAAAAAATAAATAAAATAATAATAATTATAATAATAAAAAAAAAAAATATATATATATATATATATATATATATATATATATATATATATCCAAACTTCATTAGGGAAGTACGTGATCAAGATGACTTGGTGACATCAGAGGTTTGAGATTAAAACTGATATAACTGATATAACAGAGTCATCTGAGTTGTATTTAGTGGGCAAGAAGAGACTTTGAGGGCGCCATGGTGGCGTAGTGAGTAGCACGTTCGCCACACAGCTAGAAGGTCGCTGGTTCGAGCCCTGGCTGGGTCAGTTGGCATTTCTGTGTGGAGTTTGCGGGTTCTCCCCGTGGTTGCGTGGGTTTCCTCCGGGTGCTCCGGTTTCCCCCACAAGTCCAAAGACATGTGGTACAGATGAATTGGGTTGGCTAAATTATCCATGTATGAGTGTGAATGAGCGTGTATGGACTTTCCCAGAGATGGGTTGCAGCTGGAAGGGCATCCGCTGCGTAAAACAATGCTGGATAAGTTGGCGGTTCATTCCGCTGTGGCGACCCCAGATTAATAAAGGGACTAAGCCGACAAGAAAAGGAATGAGTGAATGAATGAAGAGACTTTGAAAAAGCAACGGAAAGTGAGCTGTTTTGGTCACTGTTGATGTAGTAATGTGAAATGCAGACATGTTCATTACTGATGCTCTTTTTCAAAGGTACTTTAACTTTCCTCTTATGTGTCAGTTGATCTGCTGCTATTACATCATCTAAAAATGTGTTCACTGTAGTATTCTTCTGCCGGATCTGCCTTTGATATCTTAGGAGTCTTGTTCTGTTTGAAACACAAGTTGTCCTTAGGAAAAGGAGTGGAAATGATGAGAAAAGCACAGACACGAGAGGACAACAGTGAGGCTGGAGCACGATTAAAATAAAACCAGATAAAGTGTACTTATTTGAAGCCAAATGTCCTTGAGGCAAGGTTTTGCTTGAGAATCATTTTGTAATTAAGGCAGGATTAAGAAGGTTTTACCATGTAGCTCACCAAAAGTTCAAATAATTAGCAAGGCATGACAAAAGCAATTTTCTTCGCATGCAGATTAAAAAACGACAACAGTTCTTATATATATATATAGAACTGTTGTCGTTTTTTATATATATATATATACTGTAACAGAAATAGTTCATTTCCTCTGTTCATGGTTTAATCCCATAAATACAGTACTACATAACATTAAGGATTGATTATTTTCTGGGAGAGATCCATGCACACTCATTCACACTCATACACTACGGACAATTTAGCCTACCCAATTCAACTATACCACATGTCTTTGGACTTGTGGGGGAAACCAGAGCACCTGGAGGAAACCCACGCGACCACGGGGAGAACATGCAAACTCCACACAGAAATGCCAATTGACTCAGCCGGGGCTCGAACTGTGAGGCAAACGTGCTACTCATTACGCCACCGTGGCGCCCATGGATTATTTAATTTTATTTAATTTTATTTATCTTTTTTATTTTATTTTATTTTATTTTATTTTATTTTATTTTATTTTATTTTATTTTATTTTATTTTATTTTATTTATTTTATTTTATTTATCTTTTTTTATTTTATTTTTTATACTGCTTTCAGTATCCAGCCATGTAGGAATTGTTACAGCTAGACAGATTGTCCTTGACCTACTGAGCAACTGTAACATTTCTCCTCATTATTTGACAAATATAATTATTTCTGTTGCTACAAGGGGTTTTATTGGCTGATCCAGTTACAGTGAGTCACAGGTCATACTTGATTTGCCAAAGGCAGATGTGAGTGAGTGGGTGGAGGGAGAGAGGGAGGGAGCGTAGATCTATACCATTGATTAGCAGTATTACAGAGATATGCTAATGTGTCTTCGTTTGCAGCTTTTCTCAAAGCTTCCCAAGACTTCAATTGTAAAAAACGACGAAAAGCTTTATTTTAATAGACTGACCTTGTGGAAAATCAGGGTGGTATAATATACGCAGGGAATAAATAGTACAATCATGTACATGTAGTTCAGCTGTAATTCTGAGAATGAAAATGGCATCTGTCAAAACAAATTATTTAATAAATATTTTTGTGTCTTCCATCGTCCATGGGGAAAAAAAAAACATTCTAGACATGAAATATTGACAGGCTTGTCTCAAAAGCTTGAATTTGTCCTAGATTGTTAGATGATTTAGTGCACTGTAAATTCTAATTCCAGTTTCCTGGTAAATCACAATGTGATTTAGTACACAGGAAACTCTGCTGACATACAAATAGTGTAGGTTTTACTTCGAATTTATTCCAAGTAAATTACACAAACAAATTGCTTCCCAGGCTCTCTGGAAAAAAAGTCTCTACCTGCATCCTCAAAAAATGTACCTACTGTACATTCAGGGCCTTGCCCTGACAACCTTGTCAGCTGTATCTTCGGTTAGTGTCTGATTAGTTGTGTACCTGTAAGCACATGGTTTACTATTTATTTTTGCTGGCCATGTGCTCCCATTGTCTATCCGTCCTTGTTTTCAAAAACCACACAAGGTTTATTGTTTATGGAAATATGTCCACTAATCTTGTGTGATGCTCACTTTATATTCAGCTCATTTCACTTTTTTCTTAACTGGTTTGTTTTGTGTATTAGCTGCCTAGCTTGTTAGAACTTTGCTGTCAGTCTTTTGTATCCAGTATAGTTTGTTTTTGCTTCTGTGTTAAGTTTGCTTAAGGTTAAGTTTAGTTTCAGTCTTGTATAGCATATTTGTGCAGTGTTGCAGTTTTGATGTTAAGCACAAGTCATGTGAATTAGGGTTTGACAGAAGAGATTTAGGGGTTAGTTTATCCTAAAATGAAATTGTTATTCATTTCTCCCCATCATGTCATTCCAAGCCTCTCACACCACTTTCAGTGTGGGTGGGATTAACTAACTGAATTTAGAATGGTGTAATATGTGATACATTTTGGCTAGTGTTGATGGGCTGCTGCAAAACACCAGAATACAGATGGTGGTCTTTTTAAATATAATAATTGACCAATAATAGTATGTCGGTAACACTTTACAATAAGGTTCATTAATTAATGCATTAACTAACATGACCTAATCATGAACAACACATACAGCCTTTATTAATCATAATTGAACATTTACTAATGCATCCTACTAATGCATTGAACATTAATAGCATCCAAGTCCATGCTTGTTAACATTAATGCACTGTGAGTTAACATGAACTAACAATGAACAACTATTTTCATTAACTAACGTTAACTTACATGAACAAACACTGTAGTAAATGTATTGTTTATTGTTCGCTCATTTGTAAATGCATTAATTAACATTAACCAATGAACCTTATTGTAAAGTGTGACCAGTATGTCTTAATTTAGCTTATTGTCATGCTTGGACAGGAAAAATTGGGTAGTGAGAGAAGTAGCAACGGACTGCAAGTCTAGAATGTCACCATTAGTGAAGCTGCATAATTTGTCTGTGTGCTTAGCCACTAGGTTGTCATTTTGTCATAACTAGATTGCAAATGATGCAGTCGTGTCTGACAACTTCTTGATTTTAAGATAGTTTATTAAACATGAAAGTATTTTGAAGATTACCAATTGCTATGCAAACTGATTAAACATATTTAGTTTTAGGCTTAATTGAACATTTATGAACTTGATGAAACAATCTTTTTAGGCATAATTATAAGCACAGTTTGCCAAATTTACAATGTGAAGTATTAAGTTGTCTTGTATTTTTTATGTCTCCCTCTGGTGGACAACACAGGTTGCAGCTCACCATTTAATGTTGGCAAAATTTCTTTTCCAATCGTCTCTTAAACAGCTTTCATTTTGGCAAAATGTTATCTAAATAATTTCAGTTCATCAAACCATTAAATCATAGAACAATATTTTCTAAACCACTTGAGGAATTAAAATTCTTTTGATTACTTTTTGATGTCAAGGTCTCTACATGACATATGATAAATTTGGATGGATTTGACAAATTTTTGTAGGAGGAATTTGATAAAGCAGATTTATCAAAAAGCTCACAATGATAGAATAGTTTTCGGTACAAATATATACATCTTAGGAATCTCACATATACACACATATACATCTTAGGAGAATCTTAGGAAAAAATATTTTCATAACTTATATTTATTATAAAAATGTACATTTTACTCAAGCCATTTTGTAAATACTAGTTCTCCAGAGCACAGCATATCTTTATAAATCCACACATTTTCAAATCCTTAAATGATTTGACATTCTTTTATGATACGAAATCAAAATAAATTCTCACTTTAATCAAACTACTAAAAACTTGCACCACATTTTAACAAACTTCACCCTCTATCCCTTTTTCTTGTTATGTGAAAGTAAGTAAAATTTCTACAACAAAATGATACATTTTTTATTCTCTTCTTTTTTTAGCAAATTTGAAACCAAAAATGACAGCAACCATAGAAAAAAATTACCTTAAACTGGTACTAGCGAACTTACCGCTGATTAATATTTCAATCATAATGGAAAACTGGAGCTGTAGAATATTGGTCTAACCCATGGTTAATGTTTCGGCATTAATTAAGTTGTACGTGGTTATTTCAATCATGGAAAACCAGAACTATAGATTACCTAGTCTAACCCCTGGTTATTGTTTGAAAATTAATTAAGTTGTACATGGAAAAATTCGGTAAAAGTTATAAGATTATTCAAATATATACCAAAATATCTCATAAACTGCTAAATTATTAAAGCAATATAAATTATAAATTGGAGTCAGATAAAACGAGAATAAATGTATTAACATTCTAAACCATCTTATATCAAAACTGGAGTCAGATATAAGTTTAACTTGAAGTAAATCAACATTGTGCCCTGGAAAGATAGAACAGGCAAATGAGCCTTCATCCAGCAGTAGACACCGCCGTTGGACTATCTGGCTGGACCTTACAATATGAATCATTTACAGCCACATATAGCTTCTAGGTTGTTATATAATAAACTGATTAAAACCAAAGACCAGGGGCAGAGCTCACTGAGCCTGCTGATGTGCGCAGAAGGACAACAGGTTACTACAAAGATTTATTTAATCGTGAGTATGTAGAGGAGTTTCTCAGAGGCCTACCTCAAGTGCAGGAAGAGGCAGTAGGGATGTTGGTAAGCCAACTATCTTTGGGAGAGTTGTACACTGCTTTAATGACCATAGAAAATGGTCAGGCTCAATGGTTAGATGGTCTAACCGTTGATTTCTATAAAGCTTTCTGGGATCTGCTGGGAATGATGAAGACAAGATATTTGTGCAGAGCTTTAATAATGGATGGTTCACTACCACAGATGAGGACATTTTTCCAGAAATGATTATTTTATGTTTGTTGGTTTTAAAGAACCTTATAGAAATTCTTTAATGAAATTAATCTAGCTCCATTAGTACTTTTACTCTTATTAACTCATTTGTTGTGAATCTATGATACCTTACACTGGCAGTAATGCATCATAGATTCACTAGCCTGATTAATAATTAGCGGTTAGTGATTAATACTATTTAATAGACAGACAGACAATGTCATTATCTAAATAGTAATCATTTGGTTCCTGCAATCATCTACGTACACTTAGTTAAAACTCAAACGATAATCAGGGGTTAAATCAGTAGCCTATAGCCCTAATTTTCCATGATTAAAATAATCACGTACAACTTAATTATGATTGAAATATTTAACCAGAGGTAAAAAACAGTACCATCTAAGATTTAATAGTTTGTTAGTACCTTTTAAAGAAAACTTTGTAGTTATCCTTTAATTAAATTATTCTAACTCTATTACATTTCATCTTAGTGAAATTACTCTTACTCACCATAGTGATTTGCAACGAATAACATAATTAAAGTCAGACAATAAGTTGGAATTTCTAGGATCTCCATCTAACATGTGTTATGTTTAGCCTATCATGAAGTCCAGCACATTCTTAACTTATCTGAGTAAATAATTTCAGAGTAGCAAGAATACATTCAAATATACCAATTTATTAGTCAGGTAAATGTGTATTATGCCAATTCATTCAGTCAATTCATAAACGATCAATACAAAACATCAAATTCTCAAAGATAATTCCAAGATCAGAAGATGCATACCTGACTTTCAAATTCTACATAGTGCGGAGTTTCTAAGAAACTCAGCACCATGGGCCACTCTGAATGCAGAAGCGCTCGACCAGCTGGAAACTGTTGCTTAAGTAATAGATAGAAGGGGTGTGTGTTGAAAAACAAAGGGCATTTACAAGTGAGGGTTTCTGAACCCCCAGTCACACCCTTAGCAGTGGTGTAAAAGATACCTGAAGTCATCAATTTATTATTTGGTTATGGCTATTTCTGAGGGAATGAGACCATTGTACCAGTCGCACTGAGACATTTCAAATGATATCAAACATGATAGATATAGTCACTTGCATGGATATAGAACAGTTCATACTTTGGGATGACCATTTTGTGTGAGTTCAGGGAAAAGCGGGTGAGATGCTTCACATGTAAATGAAGGGAAGAGAAGGGTGTGAAGAATTTGGGTGAAACGCAGGTCCCATTGTCCTTTCTCAGCTGGGTGTGGTGCTTTTCAGTCTTGTGTCTCTCTCTCTCTTAAATCAGGCATATTTTCATAAATCTTACAATATACATATCATTGGCAGTACAATTACAACCCCCTGCAACCAGAACATAATGATCAGGGTAATCATTTTGTAAACCATTTGATAATGTCTCTAAAAACAACATTCTTTCAGTTGCCATAACAGGAACTTACACAGTGATCAAAACAACTCAAAGAAGGCTGAACATTCTCAAAACACATATTTTGCTTCTGACTCCAAACACATATTTTGCTTTCCTTCAAAGAGCATGAAATAATGGATGGTTCTTTTTCATCAAAACTGGAAGAAGAAGCATCAGTAGAAGAGTCATCTGAAGAAGCATCTGTACTGTAATCTTCCCCTTCAATTATTGAATCTGAACTGTTCCTTGTTAGTTTTTTCTTTTTGTTTTGTGTCATAAGCCAGGTCTGATTCCATTAATCATCTCATTTTTGGAGCTTTTCTCCTCTAGATCAGCTGTAGATCCTTTCTATTTACAATCATTGCTATGGCACCTGCTCTCACTCATAGCTGATTAGCGTCTCTATTTCTACCTCTGTGTTCTTTGTTTCAGTGCCAGATTATTGCCCTTTATGTAGTATGTTCATGTTCATGTTCATGTTCAGTGCATCGTCCACTTATGTTGTTCTCTTTGTAGTTTGTCCTGTCTAGTTTTATACTGGTTCACATAAAACAGGACAAGAACTTACCTACACTCTGCTTTGCCCAACGACTTCCAGCTCTCAAGTGTCTAATCAGGATCTCTTCCCCAGCTGGTAGGTTGTCAGAGCTCACCAGCTCTCTTCTTCTGCCTTCTGACAAGCCAGCTCTGTGGGCTCCCTTTGTGCTCAACCTGAGCCTTCGTAAGCCATACCAGTGCTGCGTACCAGCCGAAGCTCAGCATGCGGCAGCCTGCCTTTGTTTGACTTTGTGCCCGCACCCCTGGTGTATTGTCTGTTCGTTACATTTTGATTTTCTTTTTGCAGCTGTGATCTTAAACATTGATTCTTCATCTTCCATCATTACACTGTCCTCTTCCACTGTAGTTTATATCACCTCTTTCATCATTTTCCCATCCACTGTCCTTATCAATCGCCTTTCCACAACCTCTACACTGTTTTCCCTTTCACAGCAGTTACAGCTTTAATAGACTCTTTCGTTCCAGAAAGTGGCCCAGCTTCTTTTGTGGAATGTTCACCATTCTGATCTTTCACCTCACTTTGAAAGTCACTATTTTGTTTAGGGCAAAACCTCTATGTCCTATCTCTCCACACCTAAAAAACTTCATAGTTTCCATTGTAGCAAAGATGACATATTCAAAATCCTCAACTTCAAACTTGATGCAAAGTTTAATTCATTAACATCACCTTTAAAAATCATGAAAAGGCATCTACAAAAAGAAACAACATGCTTCAAAAGTGGGAATTTGGAATTAGTGAGTGAGATCTTTCTTTACTACTAAAGCAATCTGCCCATGTCTCCTTCCATCACATTTTGTAACTTCATCACTGATAAAAGGGGAAACGTTTGAAATAACAACTTTCGTTGTTTGATTTACAAGCAGAAAAACACTGACGTGCTCATCAATGATCACAACTCCTTGTTCAACAACTTTTCATTCAACAGCAACTTCAAAAACTTTCATTCCCTTTTGCGTTGTTGTCTCCACAAACAGCACAATTGCTTTACTCATGTCGATTTTATGCATCTGTACCAAACAACCTCTCCAACCATAAGGCTACATTCCTGAAGAGAGGATTCAAAACAAATCTCTGAGAGAGATGAAGCCAATTAGTAGATTTGGTGGGTAGTTATGAGTCCATGATGGACTGAGGTCAGTGGCAAAGTTTGGGCAGGACATTATTTTCTGTAGCTTCATTGCATGCTGGAGTGACATTCCAGAAGGGTCTCTGCAGTTGGCATTGTAAACACAACATTGTGAGATCAGCTGAGTCTGCTATCTGTCGTAGTGTGACACCATCTGTCAATGTGTCCAGTGTAGTGTGCATTAGCAAGCCTGTATCAGCAAACAAGTTGGTCGAGTTTGACTGGTTTTATTGTATTTTTATTTATTTTTTGTCCCACTCAAACAGAGGCAGCCATTAACAGAGAACTTTGCACTCTTTTTCAATATCTGCCACTGTTCTGGCCACTGCCACATCACTTTTACATTGGGAAGTGTTAATCTTGGTTGAGGAGACTGTTTTGACTGTTATCACTGAGCTGCTGCTTGAGTCATTGTGTCTACAGAGGAGACTGATGCAACTATGACTCACTGTAAACACAGAGATTCATATGCTTTATAACTGCAATACATAGAACAACCCCAATCAGTCCTGTTAGTGATGCCACCAAGGGCAGAAGGTCTAGTAAATTGAAAGCTGAAGCTCAGTTTAGTTCAGTTCAGTGTAATATAAATGCAATATAAACCAAGCGAGCCGGTGGGTGTAGTTGCGAGGAACTAACTTCACCAATTGATGAAAGTGAAGAAAAAAAAACTTGAGAAAAAACAGGCTTAGCTGGGCATGACCAGTTAGCCTCTGGCCAAACTTCTTGAGCAGAACCAATATAGCACCTGCTAAGATAAAGACCAGGTCCAGGATTATGTAGACCTTGAGATAAGGAGAAACAGACTAACATAAGCGTAGATGCCGTTCAAGTTATAATGTCTTTGGGTAAGTGTACCCGGTCAATAGGATATTAAAATGTATACAATGTTTAATAGAGAACCAATGCACTAATGAACTATTATGTATTATGATCATACTTATTTGTTCTAGAAAGCATTTTAGCAGCTGCGTTTTGAACCATCTGCAGTTTGTTAATTAGGCTTACAGAGCAACCTCCTAGTAACGCATTACAATAGTCTAACAGAGAGGTCATGAAAGCATGAATAAGCTTTTCCGCGTTAGACATTCACAGTATAGCATTTGTCGAAGTTTGACAATATTTTTTAAGATTTAAAATGCAGTTTTACATACATTGCTTTTGGTGGTGTTGTTGAGAGCTATACTGTATATGGATGCATGTGATTGCCCCTCTCTGTATTACAGATGCCTCCTCTGCTCAATTATAACCATATGAATCTTCAAGAACACTTAAAGTTGTTAACAGTTCACTTCACAGTTGTCTGTGAACAAACAGCATGTTCTACCTTGAACAAAGACTATTGAAACTGTTTCAATTTTTCATAATCCATGTGAAGCTGCTTTGACACAATCTACATTGTAAAAGCGCTTTACAAATAAATATTAATTGAATACCTAACTCATTTAATTGGCAATGATTCAATTTAAACCCTCAAGTGAAGGAAGCCCCTGTCTAGTAAAAGAGCCAATCATTGATCACCATAGACTGATAATTCTCTTGAAGCAGGGCTCATTCAAGATGCATCTTATGACAGTTTGTATAACTGGTATTGAACCCCCTGGGGTTGGCAAATGCACTGGTATAAGAAACAAAAAGCTGAAGCATGAGCATTTACAAGTTCATAAAGCATTGATCACAACATTTAGAACATTCAGAAGCTGATGACACATTCACACAATCCACATATGTAAATAAAAGCCTTTGAATCCATTATTCAGACACTTACAGTATGCTGCGGCTTGTTAGTCAGACAATGTTTTTATGTTTCTATTAGTGAAAAAATATTGATAAAATGAGGACGTCCAACATCTCTTTGCATATTTATTGTAGCTAACTGATACCCAAAAATGAGATGCAATATCCTGGAAATCAGAAAATCATGAGGGAATGAGCGAGAACAAAAGAGTGTGTAGTGCTATAGTAAGCCTTAGATTATATGAATAGTGCACTATTCACTATACATATAATCTAGGGTTTGCTATATCACTACATACTCTTTTGTCATTGGCGCTGCCATGAAAACTCTATGTATGCTGGATGTAAAATTGCCACATATAATAACATGGTTTTACTCCAAACTCACCTCTTAACTTTAGTTGAGAGTATGAAATAACTTTCTGTAAAAAATATTCCTTAGTCATGTGTTTATTAGTCACACTGAATCAATGAAAGCAGTTAAACAATCTTTTAATAATGTAAGGCTATGAGGATTTCCTGGGTTTCTTCATGGACATTTGGAGTTTCCATGAGAGTGTCCTCCAGCCTTCAGTGGAATTTACTACAGATCACACCATGCTTCCCCGACAAAATGTGCATGAAAATCACAGATTCGCTCTATCGATTAGCTCAAAACAATTTCATTTACCACACAGTACCAGTTTTAATATGGTGACTATTACTACATAGGGAATAAATAATTCAACCAGTTTAAATATAGTTTTCTCTGAGCTGAATGAAGTCTACCTTTATGTTAATTCCACATGAACCACACAGTGCTCAGATAAACCAAGCAACAACTTCCCAGTTCCCATTCTGATATGGAAGTGACTGAAACTGCAATTCATTGACTGGCCACTTGGGGCTGGGTTCAGAAGAGAGTTGATTTCATAGATTCACAATGCTAAAATGGCCAACTTCACAGCAGAAAAATTAGCTTTAAGCCTAATGCAAAAATTGGATTTATTGTATAATGATAACATTAAGCTTTACGACAGTGACAGGGTGTGAATTATTTTATAACTCATTGTCACGGTTGTAGGTGTGTGCGCACTCCTGAGTGTCTGCGTGGTCACATGGTTTTGTTTTGTTTTGGTATTCCTCGTGTGTCTGTTACGTCAGTGTGATGTCACGTGCTATGTAGAGCTCTGCTGTCCTGATTAGTCTGCCAGCTGCAACTCGTTATCGCGACTATATCTGGACAGCGCGTCTCTTGTCTCGTATCAGTTCGTTGTCGTTCGTGCCTTTGTTCTCTGTCTCTGCTCTGGTCTGGTGAGGAGTACTTCAGTGACCGTGATCGGTATTTCTACTCCTACCTGCGTCTACCTGCCTCGTGAGACGGGAGTTATTTGTCTGTTCCTGAGCACACTCTGTGTGTTGCTAAGCGTATGCTTGATTTAATGACGTTGTCAAATAAACTATTTTTACTTGCACTTGGATCCTCTAGTATTTTGGCACCCGTTACACTCATGTCCACTTCACCCTAGACAGATAACAGCGCAGAGCAGATGCACGAGTCGCCATGGACTAAAAATCATATTGGTTCCATTTAAATTGCAAATGGTAGAGCTTTATATAAACTAGACATAATTGGCTGTATATTACTTTGTCCTGTATTTTTTTCCTTCAAAGCACTTTATGGGACCTTTAAACTTTACATTCTTTTTTTAACAAACATGATTAATCTGCAAAAAAGAAAAGTAAAACATTTTATTATATCTTTACTTTTTCTTTGGAAAAATGATTTAATTACAATAAATAGCTGCTGTAATTATACCAAACACTGCTTAAGAGACAGAGGGCTGGTGTTTATGTGTGCATGTGCATTAGTTTGGTCTGATAATTCGTAATTTCTGCTGTTATAGTGAGATCACTAAACTCAAATGGCCTGCACAGTCACCTGAGCCCAATCCAAAAGAGGACCTCTGGGATGTGCTGTAACTGAAAAAAAGAGGACATCCTGTACGTGCAGCAGACAAATCTGCAGCAACTGTGTGATGCTGTTGTGTCCAAATGGACCAATATCTGCAAGGAATGTCTCCCACACTGTTGAATCAATGCGATGAAAGAATTAATGACTGTAAAAAAAATATGGACAACCCAACAGCACCTTGTCCCATTGAACGCTTTAAATGCAAAACGGCTCATGATGGCCACTAACTGTCGCAAAAAAAACCTGCTAAAATTGGAGCCTGGGCATGTGCAGAAGGGACTACCTGATGGAGCCAGAGATGGAGCTGTGGAAACTTACATTTACATTTAAAAACACATAATAATATACATTTTAATAAAATAAAAAAATAAAAAAACTATTGTAACTATTGTATAATGTGAGCTGTTTTGAACACATCACAGTGTTATACAAAATAATCCTTATCAATTTGTACAATAAACTTTGCAGTATTAATAGATCAACTGATGTCTGTCAGCTGCTGCAACATCTCTTGTATATTATTTATTATTTTTTCTTTGCCTCCATTTTCAGTTGGTTTATTCAAGGCCTTAATTATATCTGGCAAGGAGGAATTTAAATTCATTTTAATGATTATTAGGTGTTTTAAAATAAAAAGCCAACAGTAAATTATGTATATAAATAATGTATAACATATACTGTATAACATATATAACATTTACAGCTCTGTTTGTTATATAAGATTCGGTTTCTGGAATGTTTAATATTTTTGAAACAGCAAATTCAGTAAATGAACTAGCATAATTAATTAGCATGCCGAAACTCAAACTCAAAATGTCAGAAGATGTCTTGTTAATCAAGTTCAATTAACGTTACAGGAGAGAGGCTAACATTAGTTTTGTCTTCCTAATTATTATTTCAGACCCATAAAAATAATTACTGCTAGATAAGGATCACCTGTTCTCCCTGACATGGCTAACATTTGGCGTGTATCAGCAAACAAAAGCCCACGTTTAACCAAATAAACAGTGATCCATCAGATCCTGTAGGTCAGAAATCACTCAAAAGGCGGCGTGCAGCACATTCGATTCCAACCTAGTGCTACTGCTTAATTTAGGTTTCTAAGCGTATACTGTATCAGGGGTGAATCTTGAAAACAAGACAAATGTGGACCAGGATTTGCTGTTGCCTTTTGTAAATTGATTTGATTGTTACTGCTTGTTAATTGCTCATTTATTCATTTATTTTTGTCGACTGGCAAGTTGTTAGAGGCATAATTTCATTTCACGGTGACTAGTATTTAGTGGCGATATATCTTTTCTCTACCAGTTTCTTTTCTTTGAAGGATGTTTACATATTTCTGGTACACTAAACCGTGACACTAATTAGGAATGTGATTCTCAAGTCAACATGCTTTCTGAGAGCAGCAGTAGAGGTCATGCTGATATGTCCTTGTAGGTAAGCCACTGTGCGGGAGAGAGTACTGTGAAAACCCTGATTAAAGAGAGAGAGAGAGCTTGATGGTTAAAAAATGGCATAGTGTTCCTCCGTATCAGCAGTCTTTTTGCCAGCTCCTCTAATTTCACAAGTGACCTTCAGCATGTTTTTGGGCTGTCTTCTCCTTGTCTTTTTCTAGCACAGGTGAGCTTTCGCAGTCATGCTGGTTTCAGGCCATGCTGCACATACGGCTGATACCTTCTCAGGGTTATTTTCAAATACTCATTTGCATAGGTTTTTGTAAGCACAGATTTTAGCAGTCTGAAGCTTTGTACAGTTGATCTTTGTTCTCTTTACTCAACAAAAATAGATGGTTGTAAAACCTTCACAGCGCATTCATCAGAGCGTTTGTTGAAAGACAGAACCAATATCTATTTTTTCTTTCTATCGCTAGTACCTTTGCCTTGTTGGTTTTAAATATTCGGACTGCATCAAAGTGCTTGATAATGACAATTAAAAAAGCTTACCAAAAGCAGATTTTGCCATTTGAATGTTTGAAACACTAAATTATAGTGGGAAGTCATGGGCAGTCATAGCTAGTGATCACATTACAGTTAGTGACAGCCAATGTATGTGTGAACTATATGATTATACCACAAACAACAACCTTTTCCAGTATTATTCTGACATTTTCTTTTTAAAAAAGAATGTAGTTACTATACAGAATATATTTAGTCAGAAATTGGCTCAAAGCTAACAGATATTCAATTCAATTCAAATCATGTTTGTTTCTATAGCGCTTTTACAATGTAGATTGTGTCAAAGCAGCTTAACATAGAAGATTTAGTCAAATCAAAAACAGTGTCAGTCCAGTTTTTAGAGTTGAAGGCACTAGGACCACAAGGTCCTAACCATGCAAGCCAGTGGCGAGAAACAAACCAATTGACGAAGTGAAGGAAAAAAAAAACCTTGAGAGAAACCAGGCTCATTTGGGCACGACAATTTCTCCTCTGGCCAAACTTCTTGTGCAGAGCTGCAGTCTATGCGCCGGAGGGTGCAGCACTCTGGAGGTCCATCGTGGAGAACCGCAGGTGAGAGTTTGTCACTGGCGGGTGTTCAGGCTGACCCACTGGATCAAAGTGGAGACTGGTCTATCTCTGTGGTCTTTCATCTGTTGCTGTCGTCTTTGTCATTTAGATATGAACTAAATGACATTCCTGCAACTTTGGCATTGCTCTTTCATGATTTGAATATGTTCCTTGATGTCTATTTAGTTAAATGATGTGAATGTCTCTGAATATGCTATGTGTTGTCATCTAAAAATTTGAGGAGTTAAATGAATAATTCAATGTGCTACAGGCAGGCAGCACAAATATCAATGGACACCATTGCTGCACATGAGTGTTTTGGAAGTATTTTACTAATAGGTGAGGTTGTAATGTAATGTGTATTTATATAGTGCATTTATTGTGTATGGCCATACACCCAAAGCGCTTCACAATCATCATAGGTATGTAGTCTCTCCACACCACCACCAGTGTGCAGCATCCACTTGGATGATGTGATTGCAGCTACAGGACAATAGTGCCAGTGTGCTCACCACACACCAGCTGAAGGTGGAGTAGAGAGTGATAGAGCCAATCCAGTGGATGGGGATGATTGGAAGGCCATGATGGGTAAGGGCCGATGAAAGGAATTTGGCCAGGACACCGGGGAGGTTATAGTGAGATTGTATACTTGCAGTTTTCAGTTGTGCTCATATCCATATGACGCAAATATTTGCAAATTGTCAAATAAAATTCTTTTTTAAAATCTTCAGTTAAAGGCTCTGAAGACATCTGCACCATCTGCACAAAACCATCCAGTGTAATGGGGAAGACAGTAAACATAAACCATACATTAGTTCCTGCCATTGTGGTCCTTCTAAAGACAAGCTGTAAAAATAGGATGCGTCTAAAAAACTGTTTTACTCTTGCATTTGTCTTGTCGTTCGCAGTCGCTGAAGCATGAAAAGAATGTCAGAAACATTTAAGGAATAGTTTACCCCAAAATGAAAATTCTTTCATCATTTATTTAGCCTCCTTTTGTTCCAAACCTCAGTTTCTGTTTAACACAAAAGAAGACATTTTGGAGAACAGAGACTGCCATTGACTTCCATAGTACATTTTATTCTGACTAAATTGATGTCTATCCGTTTACAACATTTTTCAAAATATCTTGTATTTAACAACAACAACAACAGCAAACAAACAAATAAAAAACTAGTTTAAAGCTGTTATAAAGTATTGTAAGCAGTACCTTAGCAGTAAGTTACTGTAAATGTCTTGTGACTTCACTAATTTGGTTCAGCTTTAAAAAGTCTAGATAATTGTGCATGCATACTATTGTTTTAAAGCTCTGTACTGTAGGTCAAGCATGAATAGGCTACTATGGCAACTACAATGAAAGAAAAGGAAGTGATGTTCATACAGTAGGGACTGAGAAGTGTTTGCTTTTTTATAAAAATTTGATTTATCAGAGGTAGAGCTCAACAATACATTATTTGACCATCGATATTTCAATGTGTGTACCTGCATGGTGTCACATCGCAGGATTAGATTGTTTATTAAATATTATTATTATTTAAAATATTTATGCAATAATTACAATGTTTTTTTTTTTAACATGTGATTCAATTTCTGTACTTGAATACCGTTTGAGTCCCCAAAAACTATGAAGTTTATTTATCTATTTTTGCTTGTATTTATTTTAATTTATGCAGATGCTCTACACAGAAAAAGACTTGATCGTCCCAGTCAATCAAAACTAATCAAATCTTTCCAAATAGAGCTATTCTAATTATCTGGTTAAATTATATTCATCTCGCAATATATATCATGGCAAAACAAAATATCGCAATGTCAGATTTTTCCAAAATCGTGCAGCCCTTATCAGATGTCACCACATCGGAACAAAGCGCCAATTACTCTGGCACATCTTTTATGTGGCCTAACACCCTTACACTTTCATTCATGCACTCACACTAATACACTACAGCCAATTTTATTTACCCGATTCACCTATGGATTTGGACTGTGGGGAAACAGGAGCACCCAGAGGAAACCCATAGAACACAGGGAGAACACGCAAACTCTACACAAAAACACTAACTGACCCAGCTGGAACTCGAACCAGCGTTCTTCTTACTAAATGTTTGCTACAATTCATTGAACATTGTGTGTGCAAGAACAAGAGATAGATTGTATGTTCTCTATCACCGACATGCTTGAATGCACTTTAATGCATCTACTTTTTACAAAGTACAAAGTAGATGTGTGACCGATTTGCTTTGCTATCAGACACTAAAGATAATAAAATTCTGGGTTGTTCTGTGTGTAAAGAAGGTATGGAGAATAAATCAGTGGAGAAATCAGGTGGCTCAAGGTATACATGTATAACATGCTTTATAATATATGTTTTAATGATTAACTATAGCTAAAAGAAAGAGCTTTCCCTTATCCACTCAAGGGAAGTGAAAGGAGATCCTATGATTATTGAAGTCAGAAACATAAGTTGATGAGGTCTCCTGCTCGTTCATTTAATTGTTTAATCATTTAATTGTTTAATCATTTAACAACTAAACCCATGTAAGCACAGTTTACATTTGTTAGTGTTTTGTAACACTTACTAGTTAATTTCCTTTCTTTTAAAAGTACATTTTAATATTTCAAGTCAATTTTCTTAATTCCACGGATAAGTGAAATAAACTGCTGCATCAAATTCCCATCAGGTGAATGTTAATGGTATCTGGTTAACTAAGAGCATAAACTGACTCAGGTTAGTTTCCCAGCATAAGTTCTAAGTTTGATTTGTAGAACAAAATTCACAATTAATCAATCAAGCCCAATTAACAATAGCATTGTTTTATGGAAAAGCCCCCCAAGTCACTAAAGACCTGAATATGCAATAGCGATTCGTGATCTTTGATTTTTATATGCATTTTATAGAAATTGTTCTTCAACATACTTTAAGGTGATGTTGTAGACTAATGGACAGGAAGCAGTTACCATCTGACTCTTTGAGATGTGTGTGCTGTGTGCAAAATCAATAATGGTAAACAATCATCCCTCTGGGATCACACTGTTCGGTCTGTCAGTCCAGAGTATTGATTGATTAGCCTGACTCACCTGTGCCAAGAATGTCTCTTTTCTCTCTCATTGGGATTTCTCCAGGAGTGATGCTGTGTGAGTCAGTTGCCTAGAGAGGGGAGGAGTTGGGAGTTTTCATGGTCAGGCATTTGTCTGCAGCCTGAACACACCATTCTAATGGGTCTGGGGATGTGGATTCACCACAGCATTTAGATACTGCCAAAAGAAATCTGTGAAGCAATTTTTTTTTGCACTACAGAACCTTCATGTTAATTCTTTTAAACATCTAATTACAGTATATGGATTTACTTGTTGAGAAGCAAAGAGAGTATATTTATATGTAATTATAACACTTTTGGCAGATTGTTTTTTTACAGAAACAGTATTTTTGACTAGAGTCTCCATTTCATGTTGGTGTACACAAAATCTTTATAATTTTTATTGGATTATGTGATGATTGTTAAGCCAATTTAATTTGGTTGAGTACCTCAAAAAGTTTAACAACTGTAATTTGTTATCTTATCCATATTTTTATCCATATTTTATTAATTTGATGCTTGCTAAAGCTTTGTTTTATGAAATAATTTTTTAATGTTTACATAAGCATGTAAAACTAGACAAATGCACCTTTAATGGATTGCTTCAATTAAAACTGTTTTCCTGCTGTTGCTGTTTTAAAAGTTTTTGTTTGTTTTTCTGCAGGTTGTGCTTGAGTGGGTCCTGCTGGGAGAAGTAATGATCTGTATGTAGACCCTACTCTGTTCCAACAATGAGCCACCAGGAGGCACTACGTGGCCAGGAGTTGAGAGAGGCAGCTGAGGCAGATCTAGAGCGGAGGGGCCCAGAGGGTCAACAGCCCCCCTCATCCCATCGTAGGCGCCACAATAATGGAGATGGCAGCTCCCGCTCCAATCGCTCTCGCAACCATGGCACAGAGAATAATCACTACCAATCCCAACAGCAGGGAGCTCCACGTTACCGCAGATATGAGGGATCTAATGGAGGGACGAATCGCACACATGCAGCGAGGAGGCCAGAAGAAGAAGGCGATACAGAGCAGCAAACCATTCAGCAGCCCATACCAAGACCTGCAGTGACACGCTACCGCAGACAGGGGGACAATGAAGCCCGACTCCGGGCTCAGCAACAGAGACAGCGTCAGCGGGAGAGGCAGCAGAGAGACACAGAAAGAGCCGAGCAGCACAGACTGGAGCAACAACAGAATCTTCTCTCCCCTACGCAAACCATGCTGCCCACCAGAGAGCCAGAGGAAGCTGAGGAAGATGAAGGAGATGGCAGCAGTGCTTTGGCCCGGTCTGCCAGTACTGAGAGTGGCTTCCACAACCACACGGACCGGGCAGAGGGAGATGCGGTCATGGTGCTGGAAGCAGAGCCTGAAGATGAAAATACTTATGGAATCCCTCTTCGTCCAGAAGCAGAAGAGTACACTGAGAGTGCAGAGTCAGAGCAACAGCATGGAGGTCCAGCTTATCTCCAACCCCAGTATCCACCTCAACCACCCCCACTACCTCGAGAGCCCCTACCTAATGCAGAAAGACCTCTTGATGCAGAGACGCTAAACCCAAACTACTCCAATTATGTTTACACACAACCCATGTACCATAGTCCCACTGAAGCTGGAGAGGCCCATGAAGGAGGAGCAACAGAAGATGAGCAATACTCTGAGCCCTATGTTGATTACACCCTTCAGGAGCATGTTTATGAAGAAATCACAGATGCCCCCTTGTCCAAAGCTGAGGGACAGACTCCGCAACAGCAAAGGGCAGAGTTCAGACTCTTTGAACGTGACTTGTATCAGCAGCAAGAAGCTGTTGGGTCCAGACTCCACCACTATGACGAGCGATCTGATGGAGAGTCAGACAGCCCTGAAAAGGAGGCAGAGTTTGCCCCATACCCCCGCGCCGACAGTTGCGAGCAAGATGAAGACATTGACCAGATTGTGGCAGAGGTCAAGGAGAGTCTGAGCTCACAGAGCCTGGATCGTTTGAACAAAGATGGGGATAAAGAAGAAGATTGGCCTGAGTCAGAGTCCCATGGTCAAATGAACGAAAACAACCTGGAGCAAGTGAGTGAAGGAGAGCCCCCAAGAAGTCCTTCAGAAGAGCCAGCTCCAGTCGTCAGGAGCAGTCGTGAGAAGAGAGATGCAATTTCACTGGCTATTAAGGACATCAAGGAGGCAATAGAAGAGGTGAAGACAAGGACGGTCCGCTCGCCTTACACACCAGATGAGCCCAAAGAACCGATCTGGGTAATGAGGCAGGACCTGAGTCCTACAGCAGATTCTGACCTACAGCCATCTCTGGGAGCTGATGTAAGTATGAGCATGCAAGATGTTGTGTTGTTTTTCATCGGTTTATAGTTTGTAGCTTCACCAGCATTGCTGTTTTTGGCACGGTTTTATTTCAGTTGCATAGTCTTCTTTACTACAGAGTGTCTCTTAAAGAGATTAAGTGAAGTATCTCATGTTTTTCTTTATCTTTAGTGTATGAATCCTTTTTTGTATTGATAAGATCAGCAGAGTTGCAAACCTCAAAGTAGCCCACAAAATGATTTATCCCTATCTAAAAGAGAAGGCTAACCTTGAGCTGCCAAGATACATATTTTCACTCATATTGGTATGTCATATTGTGAGCTACGAAAGGAGGTGTGGTTTCACGTATTCATTAGTGTTGTTGCCACCATATATCGCCATAGAGATGTTGTTTGTTTCTTTCGAAAACAGGAGGTATGGTTTCAGGTGTCACATTAGTGTTGTGGTCATCATATTGTAGAGATGCTGTGTGCTTCTTTGCTAAATCATTTTATTTGGCAAAATCACCACCTGAAAGTGGGGTCTATAC
This sequence comes from Danio albolineatus, assembly GCA_903798035.1. Lineage (NCBI taxonomy): Eukaryota > Metazoa > Chordata > Actinopteri > Cypriniformes > Danionidae > Danio > Danio albolineatus. Next base: position 1,648,255 of record CAIGQQ010004836.1, read on the forward strand.
AAACAGGTTATAGTCCAACACATTATCTAGCATAAACCTAAAGTACAATTAAATAGTTTTTACATTATTACATTTACATATTTATTTATCATATATTTACATTTAGGGGCTTCTTTGTGGTTAGCACTAAAAACAAGATAGTCACTGGTTCAAGTCCTGGCTAGGCCAGGTATTTATCTGTGTTGAGTTTTTATGTTCTCCCTACGTTCCTTTGGTTTCTCCCACAGTCCAAAGACATGTGGTATAGTGTATTAGAGTGTGGGACTGAGAGAGTGCATGAGTGTTGTCCCAGCACTGGGCTGCTTTAAACATATGTCAGAGCAATTGGTGGTTCACTCTGCTTTGGCAACCCCTGATAAATAAGGGACTAAACTGAAGTAGAGTCCCTGAGTATTTAAATTTTTTTGACTTTTAGTAATATTTTTTTCAACATTCATGCTGTTGATTAGAGTAAATAGATAAACAAGTTTGCTTGCCAGACCTTATTTAAACATTATCATGTGCAGCAAATCACAAAAACTGTCTCACAGAGAGCACATTTACAATTGAGTTATTGTTCTCCTCAGATGCAACTGGGTGAATCGTACCATTCCTCTCTTCTTGACTATATCGCTGTTGTTTTCTGGTGAGGACATACAAGTCTGTCTCATGAGTGGTGCCTAACACAGCACCGGACAAAATGCATGTCACTAGAAAATGCAGACTGCTCTCATAGAACAGCTCTCTTTTTTCAGTAGCCTGGAGTGCTCATCTGTATTCTGTGAGTGCTACACATGGCCAGAATGTTTAAATACAACTGTACTGCTCCTCAGCCACAACACACATTTTTCTGGACAAGGCAGAGAAGATGAAAAATAGATGAGCTCTCAATAAAAGAAATGGAACAAAACTTCCAAATACTCTGACACTCTTCATGTCATTTCAGTTTTTTTTCCTTTTTTCCATTATCTAAAACAAGTGTTACTGTCTATGATAGCCAAAAGAGGAAATGTGACTCCTATGTGTCCATTGTTAGTATTAAACTAAAAGTTTCATGCTATGTATGTTCGAGAATGTTAATGTTGTTTATTTGTTTTGTTTTGTTTTTTAAAGCACCGCTTTTATGTATTTTAAAAGGTCATATTTTGGTTTTGGAGGTCTCTAACAACAGGCTGATATGCATGGATGGTCACAAAACACTTCATTAACTAATGTTAACTAACATGAACAAATACTGTAGTAAATGTATTATTCATTGTTTGTTCATGTTAGTAAATGCATTAATTAACATTAACTAATAAACCTTATTGTAATATGTGACCAATTATTTTTTACCTAATTATCCCAATGACTCCCATTTGATTTGTTCCTCCTTTGTGTGACGCTAATCTGCGGTCATTGGTCTGATGAGCCAGTCTGTTATAATTGGTTGACTGCCTTTCACGTGTGATGAAAAAAAAAAAAATGACCACCATGCATGGCTTATCAACATTGTTGAAGTAACCAGAGCAGAGTATATATGTTTGAGCAATGCATTAAAGCAATGCAGTTAATCACCAGCATATTGCTCTATTCTTAACCATAACCACAAATAATAACAATGATATACAGTATTAATCAACATATTGTAGTAGCAAGTGTTAAACTATTTAGAAAATTGACCACACCATGCCTGTGTAAGAACAGCTGAGGGCAGCTATAGCAATGACAAACACCAGTGGATCATAAGCAAAAGTGCATTTTAATCAGTAAAGGAAGCCGCACGCATTGCATTTTCCAAGCTGTTCTAGATGAGATATGTGAATAGCCTCATTATGTGTTAACCAGAAAGATACAGTACAAGCCGATTAAAACGATAACAAGTTACAAAACGCAATTAAATACATATTTTGGCATGCTAGAGAAAATGAGGTAACCGTTTTAATCATACTTACAAGTTGTGATCTGAAGTAAGAAGAAACTGGTTCATATGAACTGTGTACTGACAAAACCCCTCTCAAGGTCTGACAAAGTCTCACACTTATTGTAGTCTTTGTTGCTTATTCTTCCCTTAACAAACAGCTGTCGAATTCTGCATTGCGGTTATTGTATTAATCATTAGAAAATCATTACAATCGGTTATTGTATTAATCATTAGAAAAATGACCGGAACAAACAGTAAATTGTTTGCTTTTCTGGTTTGCTTCCCACACCTGCATCTCTAGCCATCTCAAAGTGATCGTTGATGACTTATCTTCGGTCAAGATCAGTTCCATCCCTGACACTCCACTAATGTTTGATGGAAAGAATGAGATCATGTTTTACCAGATCTTGCACTTAATGTATGGAATGTTTGAAATGGCAAAAGATTTGAACTCATAAATAATTGACTCTGAGTCGGTTCTTTTTTATTTATTTTTTTCAGTAGTTTTAAACACTTTCAGATTTAAACCTCAGCTGGATATTTTCATTCACGTAGAGCTGTGTTACACACTGCATAGGGGCTCTTTAAATAAATTCAACATTTCAGAATTATGCTCATTTACAGCTGATTAATTCTGACTAAGTCATTCAGTCATTGTCTATTACCAACACATTACAGAAATGCACATACTATTTCACACTGAACAAAGAAGGTAAAAGCTCGGCTCCTCTATTGCCCATTTCAACAGTTTTAATTAGTCATAATTTTTTATCCGGACAGTATTTATGAGCACAAGGCCTCATTTGTAGGTATTTTTTGGATTGAATGCTTTTGGCTGTCTAACGAGAGAGAACATATGCTTGTGGATTTAGGAAAGCATTGCGCTTAATTGAAAAAAGATGACACAAGCCACTGCCAATTGCTACTATGCTTGAACATGTAAAGGATTGTCCTAATGATACTTTTTCAGGTTTTATGTGAAGCATATTATCTATGTAAACCACATTAACATTTTGTTGTGTTTTCTTGTGTTATTTTAATGTTTTCCATATACTAATATAGTAAGTATTAGTGTTTTCAATTAGCTTTTATTTTTATGTAAAGTTTTAAATGAATGTAATTTTTCTGTTTTTCTTTTGTTTTTGTTTTTCAGTTTAGTTTATTTTTATTTAAGTTTTAGTTTTATTAATTGTGGTACTTTAAATAGTTAAACTATTAAGTACTTTCAATTTGATTAGGTAACATACACTCACACATTCTGTATGTAATGTATAGAAGATGCTTCATTTGTGTGCTGTGTGAAAGGTCAATGGGTATGCGCAGTAAACGCTTTGCCTGCAAGCTGCTACAGCTTCACCTATTGTATGCTAGCGCATGTGGTGTGAAAGAGGACTTTTAGCCAAAAGGCCATCTAGTTAAGAAGATCACAATCACAAGAAGATCACAATCACAACCAGAGCCTATTGATTTTCAACTTGATTTTCTTTCTCTGAAACCATTTGAGAGTTTCTTTGACTGTTTTGGATCATTGTCTTGCTTAAATGTTCACTCTGGTTTCATCTTCATCCTCCTGCTAATGTAGATGTTGGATGTGATGTTGGACTGAAGCAGCTAATATTAATTTGCACTGATGAAGGGCAGAGGCTTGCTGAAGAACTACTGAGAGATTTCAGCTGCTGTCTGGGCTTTCAGTGCCTTTCTACACCTCCCTTTCTTCATGTGTTCAGTACTTTTCCCCTGCATTTGATTTTATTACACATAACTTCATTTGTAAATTAATTAAATTTGTTTTCTTTGCATATATGGATTTGTTTTTTATTCTTATTTATTTATTTATGTATTTATTTATTTATTTATTTTTACCATCACTGATCCACCCCCATGATTCACTTTGGGCATGCAGCAGTCTGGGTGGTACGCCTCCTTGGGGCCACACCGTAACTCTCCTGGATGTGGGAAAGACAGTGAAAGTGAACTCTTTGGAGAACAATACATGTTTTACATTGTTCAAAGCCCAAGATTATTGATGCTGGCACCATTGAAACCGACGTTTGGCTTTGTCACGAGTGACCAAAACTTTGACTATAGCAGGCCAGCCATGTATATTGACCTTTTGGAGCTCCCAAAGAACATTTTTGGTGGAAACAGTAAAATCAGCAAGATGCACACAAAAAATTCCTCCTCTTTTGAACTTTGATATGCCACGCATAATGTGTACACTGCAATATATTGAGCAAAACTATATTATTAACTCCACATAGTTCCTTGCTTTTTTGAAACTTTTCAGTTTTTAAAAATATATCTGTTTCAATGACATTTTTCATGTAGACGAATAAACAAACTGCATGGTTATGGTTATAGCTATGGCTTTGGGAATAGATAAAGCAGCCTAAAACATAACCTAAAGAAAATACATAAAGCATCACACTGTGCTTTCAGCACTTTCTGCTTTCAGCCACCATTTAGTCATCTGAGACAAATTTAGGAAAGCCTAAAAGATTCCTGGAATCCTGGACTAAAATCTGTGGTCTGTGATTGTTGGTTTAACATGTTCACAGACAGCCGCTTAATGGTTGTTGTGATAAAAAAAAAATTCTTTCTGGTTTTATTATTGAGGCATGTGTAAGCAAAATTACCGTTACTGTTTGTTTGTGTTCACCATGAAGTATCATGTCAGGATGCTCTAGTCTTAGTGAAATTGTCACAGATGGATGACGTCAAACTCTGGGTGAGTTTTCTTGCATGTAAAGTTGTTAAAGAGTTACGTTATTTTAAGGTGGGAGATAATGAAAGCAACAAACATTAAACAAGAACAATAACGTTGATTTATGAACTTTTCAGTACAGTTTTCCCTAATTTTATTGATTTGCATACTTACAAGGAATTTGCCAAAGTATACAAAAAACTGTTGATCTCTAGTAAAAATAAAAATATATTTAGCAACATGAAAGCAACATGAAATGTAGAAATTTATTTATATTGGTAATGTGCCTTTTATTTTTCATCCTAGAATAAGGTGTAGGAAATTGAAAGCCTAATGTTACAGGAAGGAAGTTCCTTTTTGTATTTCTTTCTTTTCTTTACTTGCATGTAAGTTAGAAATAAAACATGGATAACAGGTAGAAAATTACTAATTATTAAATAAAAGAAAAATGACAACTATGAACTTCAGCAACTAAAGTTGCTGTTGGGTTAAACGGGTTAAAAGCATATACTGCCACCTGCTGCACTTCACCATTATGACAGTTGACTTAAAATAACCAGAATTAAATTCTTATGAAAAGCTATTTTTTTAAACTAAACATAATAAATGGGAAGTCTCGTTGTATACAATTAACATGTAAACTGCATCTAATTTGTGTTTAGTTGCTTTAGCTCATTTCTTATATCAGAAAAATCCTCAGAGCTACTTTTTCTGTCACGTCCCAAGCAATTTTTCCATACATTGTCAAGTCCCAAGTATTTCTATTAGTTGATTCTGTTAATGAATAACTTGGCAAATATTATGAATGTTTTTCTCAACATAATGAATTAAAATAATTCTATTAACATTATGAGAATATCCTCAAGTAACATCCTAAATATTTTCAAAATGATGATAGTATTTAACCTCAAATAACATCCAAAAAAAAGAAAGCCTGTTATTTTTTTCCCCTTGCCACAATATGATTTATTTAGTGCAGTCAAGAGACACAGAAAGACATGGTATATAAATAATTCAGCAAGGCTCATGTAACACCTACATACAACGCTTTTTCCCCAGCCCTGTACTACTATTTAACATTACCACTTTTAAAGTCTGTTGTTTATTTTACATTTGTTTTACATAATATTTACACATATGGCTTGTGTGCATTTCTGGATGTGATTATTCAAATTCCTGTGACACAACCGTAAGTGACTGTTCACTAAGTTCATTATTACTGCTTATTCCATTTGTCAATTTTTATTTTGCTATTTTCAAAAGAAAGAAGCTTTTCCAAGTTAGCACTGGTGTAGTGTGGAGTGTACAGTGTTTCAGGAACAGTTTTTCAGGTAGCCATGTAACAGGATCAGTGTTGACCTCTGTTGTCTGGTGCCATTGTGAATTTATCAACGTGAGTTTAATGAGAGAGCAAGACGCTCTTCTGTTCTCTTGTCTCATCCTCTGGTTCAAAGAGCAACACTTGCTTTAAGCACTAGATTTGAGTGGATCGTGAGGAAGAACATTTTTTGCTACAGCTTTAGACATGGAAAATTTCTGGATGTATCAGGTAGATTGTCAACATGACGATGAGGTGAGGAGCTCATGGGTTAATTGCATAAATGGTTTGCCTTTCTGTAATTCACATATGTTTATTCAAATGTGTATGATAAAGAAATGAATTTATAGTTATATGGGCTTGCAAATACTGCATTATATATATATGAGTCACTTTTTCACATTTTTAAGTATTTGACATTTCTGACCGAGACTTCTTTTAAGAGATATAGATTTAAGAGGCCAATATGAGAAGAAACAATTAACAACTTTTACTTTTCGTTTCTTTGGGAACTGTTTTCTTTTTTCTGTTTTGTTGTTTATGTTGACCTGGTGTCTGAATCTACCTGACTAACTATTATTGTCTGTCTTATTTGGGTATGTTTTTTTTTTCTTATTAATTTATCTTCCTCCTTTCTCTCATTGCTTTGCTTTTAAAATGATACACATTTTCTTTTAGTTGTGTTATTTATTCAGAGACTTCAACTTTGATCTGCTCTAACAAAATGTAATTTAACTATCAATGCATGTCTCGAAATGTTGGTGTGCTTTTAATTTTTAATTTTAATTTTTTCTTTTGTAATTGATTAGAATATTGGTACTTTAGAGAGTATTATAAAAAAGGACTGTAATGCTTGCAGTATTAATGAATGTGCGTATTTTGTCCAGTCTCCAGGATCAGGCTCCACCTCCCCACAAGGTGCGGAGTCATCCAGCCATCAAATGATGTCACAAGAGGGGAGTGACAGCTTTGAGTCTCCATCTCCTGCTGGTAAAGAGGTAGGAGCCCATAAATCAGCCTCTGACACTGTTAAAGGAACATCATAAACACAAACAAACCACAGAATATCATCCAAGATTCTGTTATAATAGGTTCTATAAAATTCAGTTTTTTTTTCTTTCAGAGCTTTTAAACGCACCCTGTTCTTAGTCATTCCATTCAGAAATTGGTGTATATTGGTACTATATATATATATATATATATATATATAAATAATTCCTTACATTTATATATCTCTTTTCTGGTCA